>VDFB02335619.1:0-33539 GCA_007258455.2 Sequoia sempervirens
TAAGGTGATGAAATGTAAAAGGGGAATTTGTGTAAGGGGTGAAAATTCATGCCTATACAATGAAAAATCTAATCCAAAACAAAATTTAGGTATTGATTCCAATGTCCAACAAGGGAGGAGGGGATGTGAAGGGGATGTTTTGAGTGATGAAGGAAAAGTGACATCATCTAGTGATAAAAAACAAGTCATGGTAGATTCATTATGGATGGGTGGATGTACATTTATCATGGCTGATGAAGGTAAAAATGATGCAAGAGAGATGATATCCTATTTATTTCCTTCTCTTCTATGGTTTCAATTTTTCATGTCTCTAGGGTTTATAGTTATATTTAATCCTGCACATAGGACCATTTATATAAAGTATGAAAATTAAATTTTGTTTTAAATTTAGTGCATAATGTTTTGTTACATGTAGTTTGTTGATATTGTTTTCATTTCTTTAGTGGATCTATTGTGTACCATTATATTATGTTTAAGCTTGTATTTATCCCTTATTTATTCCAATTTATCTATTTTAAATATATGAATTGTATAGGGGTTCAACATTTATAAACTAGAGTGGAAGTTATTTAACCCAATTTATATATTGGAGTAGAGGAGTCCCAATGACACATTAATGTTGGAGAGGAGACCCAACCCCATATTGTAAGTGGTGATGTGGAAACTCATAGATAATTCAATATCAAATAGGGGTCAATATTACTTACATCTATACATGAGTATTTGAAGCTAATTAAAGAGGTTAAAGAAAATATTTATCATTTTCTTTGAATTGATATAGAGAAATTAAAATTGTATGTTGAGCAACCTAGTCAAGTTACTAAGAGGTCATTGAATATAACTTCATAGGAAATATTTGATAAATATTTTAAATATCATGATACAATTGATAGAGACAAACTATTACCAATTATGCATACACATGATGATATAAAAGAAATATTATAATTGTTGGATTTAAATTTTAGAAAAAGGAAAGGATACCTAAAAAATAATGTTCAAAATGTTGCCAAAAATGGTATTTGAAAATTATTTTTGTCACCATATTGAATTTAATCTTTATTAAAAGTGTCTTAAACTATTAGATAAGAAAATGATGGTGTTTAAAATGCACCTCCTAAATGGGTGAGTGATTTTTTAGAATCCATTTTATGAGATAAATTTGATGATGATGCAAATGGACCGATGCAATTCATAAAAGGACTTTATGAAATGTGTAAAAAAATTGGTAAAATTACCTTTGAGAAATGAAGAAACTGACATGAATAATATGGTAAATTACAAGAGGTAAAAATATATAAAGTATCAAACAAAATTTGGGAAAGAAGCCATAAGTTCAAATTATGTAGAAGAGGAACTACCTGTTAGGACATTCATGGATTTTTTTTTGTAAATTGATAGAACCATACATACAAAATTACTTTTTATGCTAAGTAGAAAAAAAAGAGTTTAAGTTATTGAGAGATACTCTCCCACTAGTAACAATCTTGTCAATAGTCAATTTTGCAAAAAAATACTTGTCTACCCATTGAAAGGAGATTCAAATATAATCTTATTTTTTAGAGCAGGTGGTTATTATGATGCATATGTGTTATCAACATGTACAATCAGATTTATATGGATTTGAAAGCACATATCTACAATGAGTCATTAATAAATAATATCATTTTACATTAATGGTGATAAAGAACATGACACACATTTTGTAAAATAATGCTTTATCATATTTTTTTAAGATTTGGCAAGGATCATGAAAATTAAGAAATATTTTGTATGGTCAAATGGGTGTGCCTTGCAATTCAAATCATCAAGACCACCTTTTGTACTTTTTAGATATGATTGATTTCATAATATACTAAATGTTTTAAGTTTCTTTGAGAGTGGGCATGGGAAGGGAAAACATGGTGGTGTAGGAGCTTGCATCAAACATTTTTTATGAAAAAATCAAACATATTATTTAGGGGATCATATAAATGATGCGCATGACATTGCTTCATGGTGTAAGAATCACTTCATTTATGAGGTAGACACAACTTTAGGGAGGAAACCACATCCACATAGAGTGTTCTAAGAGAAATAAAGTATTTGTATAAATGATTTAATTTTTTTTAATTTATTCACTATCTGAGTTTATTTTTATAATTAAAATTTATAGTGAAATTTATAACTTTAATTTTGTATTCATCTATGCTTGATACATATATGAAATATACATGTGTGGATGAAAAAAATGTGCATGTATATAAGAGGTTGGAGAAAACAAGGTCCTTGTATTGTGTCATGAGTACAAATAGTCAAACATGGCCATTGTGTATTAGGGATTACTCTTTCTTTTGTTGTGACTACATGTTGGGAAATAATGAGGATTGCAAGAGCCAACAATGTGGATATGTCAGTGAATGGAATTTGGTGTTTCTAGTAGCTAGTGATGTATACGACAATGGTAACAATGAAACACTTGAAGATATTCCTTTAATTTCAACTGATTATGACCACATTTCAAGATTGATTAAAAGAGGTATGTTACATTGATCACAAATAGTAGAATTTTTTTTTTGGTAGTTAAATTGTTGCTAAGGGGCAGCACCCTGTATTGATTTGAAAAGAAAATATTACATATTTTCCATGGCTACCTGACTGAACTTCTACCTTCCCGGACTACATTTTGATAGGCCACTAATCAAAATGGCCACCACAGAGTAGACATGAAACCCAGACCCACAGTGCTTTCCCAAAATGGCCCATTTCCAGTACAGGCATTAAACAAACATGAGACTGACACCTATTCTATTCTAGCTATCTTTGCATTACACAAAATTTACATTGAGATTTGACCACTGTTGACACAAAGAAACCATTATCGAGCCCGCCTTGCTCATTCTTCTTCATCCTTTGACTCTACCCTCTTCTTGTGCGCCAGATAATTTGCCACCATTGGACAATTTGCTCCATAGGCTTGATGTGCAAGGTCATTTGCCTTCTGTTTTGGGTCTTTGTTGTTGTTTTCCACCCAATCCTCACCTGTGCCAAGGTCCCAATCATTGTCATCACCCACAACCATCTTGCCCACCAACCCTTCTTCCTCCACATACTTCATTGCGGGAGGGTTTTCCATCATCTTTGTTGCTCTGAGCAGAAAGAAGATGCTCCTTTCTTTCTCGTCCTACAATTTTGTAAACCCTGTTAGGTTGAGTGTTCTTATCAACAGTAATTTCATCACCTCCGCTCCATTTTGATGCATCATGCAATAGTTCTGTGGCATTGGGATCATCAGGTGGTTGTCGATGTTGTCCAAGGCTTCATCAAATTTTCCTAGCATGGCATGAATGAAGACCATTTGGGTCAGTTTTTTCCTCTCACCTTGGATACTCCCATATGCACCAACATTGCTAAGAACATGGTGGGGATATTTGCATTCACTCTGAACCTCTAGTATGCCTTCATAAATTCTAGTCCCAAAATCCTTTTGGTCGCCCATAGCATGAGCAGATGGGAAGAAGCCAGTAATCCTTTCAATCTTTTATCTGTTATCTCTCCAAGAAAATATTGTTGTTGCCTCGTTATGTTCAGAAATAATGGGGTATCCATTATTCCTGGCACTAGAATGCAGACTCAAACTCATTGTTGCTTATACACCTACCACCTTTGGCTTTTTAAGGAGGATAGGGTTGGCTTCATAATAATTACCAACTTGGTGTTTGTGACATTTTATTCGTGTCTTTAAATCCACAAGCCGGTTTGAGATGTGATTTATAATTCATATCGTACCATTGTACCAGTCCTGTTACCTCTATTCCTTGAAGTTTGTTTTCGTGCCCTA
Source organism: Sequoia sempervirens (assembly GCA_007258455.2). Taxonomy (NCBI): domain Eukaryota; kingdom Viridiplantae; phylum Streptophyta; class Pinopsida; order Cupressales; family Cupressaceae; genus Sequoia; species Sequoia sempervirens. Next base: position 3,821 of record VDFB02335619.1, read on the forward strand.
CATCTCATTGGTTATTTATGGATGCTATCGCATTCATCATTATTATTTTATGTGCCTCTTCTATCACTGAGCTTCCCTTTCTAGTTGCCTTTGAGTGACACATTGTTCTGGGAATATTTTGGCCTACCCCTGACTTGGTCTACGTGGCCCCTTTGCTACCATCTTTGCCAACTCATCTGCCTTGTTGTTCCATTCTCGATAAACATGGCTTACTTGGAAAGCTTCAAATTGTCTAGTCATTTGGGCGATGGGTTGAAGCAGGTGATTCAATTTCCAATTGGGGGCTTTATTTCTACAGATTGCATTGATCGTAATGAGCGAATCAACCTCTGGGTGGATGCTTTTGACCCCCAGTTCGAATCCTAGTTGTAACCCTATTATTGTTGCTCTGAATTCCACTTAATTGTTGGTGCATTTCCCCAGCCATGTGGATTTCTCTACTAAGGTCCTGCCTTGCTCATCTCAGAAAATACATCCAACACCCCCTAGCCCTGCATTTCCTTGGGATGCTCCGTCAAATTTGAATTTAATCCAACCTTTTTCTAGCGCTCTCCAAATTGCCTCTTTCCTTTTTTCCTTTTTCATTTTGGATTCATTACTACCATTTAAAATTGACGGTTTCAACCCTCTGAAGAGTTTCATCATTCTATCATCCCAATTGGTGAAATTTCTCTGCTTGTGCACCTTGCTTTGAGCATCTTCATTGGCTAGTTCTATGATTTCCCTTTCCAATTTGTCACAAAGCTTCCCTACTTCCATTTCCTTTCCTTGGAAGATTCTCCTATTTCTCTCCTTCCATATTTCCTAGATGGTCATGGATGGGATGATATGCCAAATTCCTCCAAATACTGTTTTCTTGTATAAGGCAACCACATCTTGAACCAAGTTTCAATGTCAAATGGTAGTGGGCATTGAAATTTTAGTTTTTTTTTGATGTGGTGCCAACATTCACTTGCATAGGGGCATGTCAGTAATAGGTGGTTCATTGTTTCATTGTTATTTTTGCACATCACACATCTTCCCGAGCCTTGAACACTGAAATTTGCCAATCTATCCTTCATTAGGAATCATTTTTGGATTGTCGTCCATGCAAAAACCCCTTCTTTGGGTAAACAGTTTTTATCCCAAATTCATTTACATGGCCAGTCCTACCTTGCAATGACCAGTTCTTTGACTTTGTAGCCAAATTTTACTTTGTAGGAGCCCGTCGATGATCCACACCATCAAACAATATCTTCATTGGAAGGATTGAAATATCTTTCTTTGAGAATTTCTTCTAATGCCGCATTTTGATCTTGAGGAGCTTGGATGTATTGAAGAGAGTTCCACTTCCAAGTAGCTACTCAATTTTGGTTAATTTTCCTTCCATAGTTGCATACCTTAGCACCCTAGATGCGCATTGTTTTTGCCTTGATTTTAGCCAATCCTGGAGAGTTGTCTAATGGAGTTTTTCCACACCAAGAGCCACTCCAAAAGGATGATTTTTTACAATCTCGAATCTCCTAGGTGACATGCTTGGTAATTATGTTTCTACACTCCAGAATGAAGTTCCAGATTGTAAAGCCTTTCAGAGGGTCTATTGTCGTCAGGATCCGAGTGGGGTAATCTAAGTCTAGGTACTTCCTTCTCAAGATTCGTACCTAGTTTTGTTCACCTTTTGAATAGAGGTCCTAAACTAGCTTCGCTCCCATTGCTTGATTCGTGATTAATAATTATTTTATCCCTGCACCCCCTACTTCCTTTAGGGAGTACATTTTACTCTGTAGGAACCTGTCAATGATCCACACCATCGAACAATATCTTCATTGGAAGGATTGAAATGTCTTTCTTTGATAATTTATTCTAATGTTTCCTTTTGATCTCAAGGAGCTTGAATGTCTTGAAAAGATTTCCACTGGCAAGTAGCTACTCCATTTTGGTTAATTTTCCTTCTATAGTTGCATACCTTAGCACCCCAGATGTGCATTGTTTCTCCCTTGATTTTGCCAATCTTGGAGAGTTGTCTAATGGATTTTTTCCACACCAAGAACCACTCCAAAAGGATTATTTTTTACCATCTCGAATCTCCTAGGTGACATGCTTGGTAATTATGTCTCTGCACTCCAAAATGAAGTTCTAGATTGCAGAGCCTTTTAGAGGGTCTATTGTTGCTAGGATCTGAGTGGGGTCATTTGAGTCTAGGTACTTCCTTCTTAGGATTCTTACCCAATTTTTTTCACCTCTTGAATAGAGGTCCCAGACCAGCTTCGCTCCCATTGCTTGATTCATGATTAACAATTATTTTATCCTTGTACCCCCTGCTTCCTTTGGGGAGCATATTTTATCCCAAGCTACCAAGGGAAAATTGTTAGTTCTCCTGTTCCACTCCAAAAGAATTTTTTGAAAATCTAGGTTAGGATCTCCTCTACTGCCTTTGGTAGCTTCAAGCATGACATTGAATTGACTGGGATATCAAAAACCACTACTTTTACCATTAGCAGCCTTCCAGCTGTCGATAGCCACTTCCCTTTCCAAGTTCCTAGTTTGCTTTTACAACTATTTATCAAATTCTCCTAATAGTATTTTTTTATTGTTCCCTGCAAACAAAGGCATGCCTAAGAATCATCCAAGGAGAGTGGCCACCTTCAAGTTCAGGATCCTTACTAGGTCTCTTTGTAGACTCAGTTGAGTATTGAGGAAGAAAAGTTTTGATTTTCCCTAGTTTATGCCTTGTCCGGATGCCATGCAATATTCGTCTAGGAAGGTCTTGATCACTCTGGCTTCTCTCCTACACAAAATCCCAAACAAAAAAGTGTCATCTACAAATTGTTGGTGAGTTGTGTGCTTCATTCCATTTGCTACATATATTTCCACCCACTTGTCTTCTTCCCTCGGAGCTTTGATGTTTTTTCCTAGGACTTCTACCATGATTATGAATAGGAAGGGAGATAAAGGATCGCCTTGCCTAATCCCTCTTGTTGATTCAAAGAATCCACGAGCTGCTTCATTCACCAGTATTGATAATTTGGCTGTAGAAATGCAACTCTTTACCCAATTGAGCCATCTTTCATCAAATCCAAACTTCCCCAATACTTCCAATAAAAATTGTTTGTCTACCAGGTCATATGCTTTGAGGATATCCAATTTGAGCACCATGCATGCTTCTTTGTTTTTCCTGGCAATGTGAATGGTTTCATGTGTAATGATTATCCCTTTTGTTATTGATCTTCCTGGGGTGAACCCGCTCTTCTCCTCTGATATGACCTCATTTAGCACATCCTTCAACCTATTTTCAATGATTTTGGTGATTACTTTATATATTGTATTGCACAAGGCAATTGGTCTAAAGTCACTCATCTATTGAAGGTATTTTTTCTTGGGGTCAAAGCCAAAAAAGTGTGGTTTAATGACCCAACCATTACCATCTTCCTCCTTGAATTCTCTACTACCTCTGTTAAGTCCTCCCCTATGATGTCCTCAAATTTTTGGAGGAATCTAGCCAGGAAACCATTTGGCCCTGGGGCTTTATCTGGGTTCAACTGGAAAGTGGCTCCCCTGACTTCTTCCTTGTTGAATTTTGGATATAACTGTCTATTTTGTTCTTCCTTTATGATGTTTGGGATTGTGTTTAGGTTTCTTTCCCTTGTTGCTCTGTTGACCTGACTTTCCCTATTGAAGATTGACTCAAAAATTGATAGCCTCTTTATTTACCTCCTTTGAGGATTGTGCAATTTCCCCATTTTATTTTTTTGATTTCTAATATTCTACTCCTTGAACGATTGGCAACTGTCATTTTATGAAAATATTTTATGTTCCTATCTCCTTCTTTCAACCAGGCCTCCCTCAATTTTTGGTGCCAATAACATTCTTCTCTCTTCAAAATCTTTTCCAACTCTTCTTTCGGGGATTTTTCATTCTCCAAGTCCACTAGGTCCATCTTATTGTGGATCACATGTTCATTCATAACTTTTAATTCCTACTCCACTCTCTCTTTCTCTTGGAAGATATTTTTGAAGTGTGCCTTATTCCATTCCTTGAGTTTGAATTTGATATATCCTAGCTTCTTACTTATGTTGTATAATTTGGAATGGTCTCCAAGTTTGATTTCATTTCACCATTCTACAATCAATTATGGCAATTGCTCGTCCCTCAACCACATGTTTTCAAATTTAAAAGGACTTCCTTTCAGATGGTCAATTTGGTTGAGGTAGAGTTGTACATGAAAATGGTCTGAGCTTGTAAATGGTAGGATTTGTGCCTCATGCACACCCTCCAATTCCTCCTAGTCGCCCCATAACAATATTCTATCCATCCTTGCTACAATGTTTGTGAAACCTATCCTCCTATTTGACCATGTGAATATTTTGTTCCCGGTTTGCAGATCCCTTAGCTGGTTATTGTCTACAAATTTCTGGAAGTCTCTCTGAATGATAGTAATTATGACCTGACCCCCTTATTTTTCTTCATTGTTTAGTGTTGCATTGAAGTCCCCCACTATTATTCCTTTCTCCCATATGTGGTTTCCCAACTCACTTGTTATTCTATTCCATATTTGTCTTTTCTCAATTGCAGGAGTTGAGCCGTATACATTTATTATGAAAAACTGCTCATTCCTCTTCAACTATTTGAATTTCATCAATTGCCAGTTGCTATTCTCTCTTACTATTTCTCTTACCCAACTCATGATTTATTCTATTTCATATTTGTCTTTTCTCAGTTGCAGGAGTTGAGCCGTATACATTTATTATGAAAAACTGCTCATTCCTCTTCAACTATTTGAATTTCATCAATTGCCAGTTGCTATTCTCTCTTACTATTTCTCCTATTGCAGACAGATGATTCCATATGATACCTAGGCATCTTGAAGCTCCCTCTACTTGCTTGAACTACCCTTTCCATTATTTCTAGTTATTTATCCTCCTGCTACCTTCCTCTTTGCTCTATTTAGTCTCATGTAACAAAAAAATGTCCACCTTTGATTGGTGAATTTGGTATTTGACCATACGCCACTTGTCAGGGGCATTAATTCCCCTAACATTCCAAGTAATGATCTTCATTTCCCTTGGGGAAGGATAACATCCTTCCCTATTCTTAGTTTCGTTTGTCTTGCCGCATTTGCTGTTATCACCAGTTTGGCTTTGTTTGTCTTTCGCCCCCTTATTCCTTTCTTCTTGATGTTGGGATCTTTTATTCTTGATTGATATTTTCCTAGAGATCTTTCTTGCACCAATTCACCCTCCTTTGCCTCCTCTTGACCCTCTTCTTCTGATTCTAGATCTACTTCACTTTCATTTTCATCTGCTTGTGAGGCCTCTTCACTTCCCTCCCTTTTAGATTGAGCCTAGACTCCTAGATTTGTGTTGTCCAAACCTTTCTCTTGTTCTCTATCTTCCAGTTTCTTGCCTACCTCTGTAGGAGTCTTGTTATGGTTCAAGCACTCTTCTACCCTCTCCCATTGATTCCCTGACTTTGGGATGCTTGTTCCATTTGATAACTCTTCTAACTGAAGGTTGATATCTTTTTGTAGTTCCCTAGTCTATTCTAGGAGGGTGTTTAGGTACCTTTCTGTCTATGATGCCTCAATGTTGTATGTTGGTAATTTTCTTAATTATCTCACTCAGTTTCCTTTTTTTAGATCCTTCACCACCCTCCTAGCTTCTATTAATTTTCCTGGTATCTCCCCATGTGTTATCAAAGTTTATATCTTCTCTTTATTTTCCCTTGGTTGCATTATTGCTTCTGATATCTGCTCCCATGCGGGAGCATCCTACTCCTGCTGTTTCTTTGAATAGGTATTTTCCATTGAATTCCCCTTCACATGTTTCCACCTTTAGGAGCCAATTTCCAAATTATGAGAGTATCTCTAGGTTTTTATAGATTCCCACCCTTCCATAATTTCTACAAGGATATTTGCTTCTGCTTCTTTTTTGCCATTAATGAAATCCTCATCAACTCCCAAACAAACCCCTAGGGCATCTCCTATCTTAATCAATGCTTCCAAACTCCAATATTCAGATGGGAGGTCTACTAGTTTGAGCCATGTAGGGGTCTTCCTTATAGTTTATTTCTAGGGGTCAAAATTGGGTTCCCAGTTTACACAGTGAAAGGAGTGGCCCTTTAAAAACAATGGTTTCCCATACACTATCTCTTGTTTTAACTCCATATCTATGCATTCAATTAGGAAAAAAGAGTTCGGAAGAATGAGAATGCTTACTCGGTATTTAAAGCTTTGATACCACCATTATATGATTTCTTCCTTGGGGCATCCTAGCCCACTCCATTTTATGAATAACGCTTTGTCTCTTAGTCTAGCTACCCTCAACTCCAATGCTTCCATTGGCATCACAAATAGTTTGCTCCCCCATGGTTTGACTTTCACTTTTGGCCCTCTCTCGCTCTTATTCATTTGAAATGCCTTCCCTGTGCTTCTTCTATTACCATAATTCTTCTTTCTCCAGTTTGATTGATTCTCATTGTTCCCTCCTAGGGTTTTGTATACCCTACCACGATCCGATCGCTTCCCCAAACCCCAATTGGCCCTTGCATTTCTTTCTTTGGCCCCTCCTCTTTGTTCTTGTGTGAACCTCCAAGTGGTTCAATTCGAGGCCTGGTGTTTCAATCCTTCTTTTGGGGTCCAAGGGAAGCTCGTTCTCTTTGGGGGTTCTCCCTCTTTGATTTTCTAGTTTGATGATGTATATGCTCTAGGGTTTCTCTTTTCCAAGAACCACCCATGCCTGTGTTTCAAAGCACTACCTCAGATGATCCCAAATTGTCTACTTCTATCCCATTTGCTTGTCTTTGATCTTGGTTGGGGTCGTCTTCTTCCTCCTACCCTCTAAGGTCTTCCTTCGGTCTGGTACCACATTGCGTGCATCCCATTTGTGGCAGCTTGGGTGGCATCAATCCACCCATTCACCATTCGTGCAAACCTATTGCGGTATGTGGTCTTCTACTCTATGCCTGCTTTCATCAGCTCCTCCTTCCTTTGCTCAGATGTCATACTCAACATCCTCCCACCATTTTCTTCTCAGTCCTTCTACCTTTTTTCGCTCCTCCTTGCCACCTTGCGCCATCTTTTTTTTAGTGTTAAAATGATGTAAATATTGATTTTATTCTCATCTTACTTTATTATTTTTGGGTAGTGTTACCAATTTTTCGCTACAACTCAATTGGTGGAGCTAGATTAAATATTGTTATATCTTAAGGTGGGAAAAATAGTTATTTTTATTTATGCTTAAGTGTTGTTTGCACTTTATTTATTATTCATCAAGTGACAATTATGCAAGTGTTTTGAAAAAACTGAGTTTCAAAAGTATTGCTCAAATTATTTACAAATCAAATGGAGTACATAATTGAATATACAAATGATAAAGCATAACAAAATGCTTTTGTTTATTCCATGAAATGATCCACATTACATATGTTCATTTGATTGCAAGAATACAAATGATGGCACAACTTCGCATTTTAATGCTTTTCTTTCAGAATGGAAATGAAAGAACGAAATTAAATATCCACACAAGTCATGGTTTTAGCTAATTCCATTCATTGAGAAAAGTAAATTCTACAGCTAAAGGTAAAAAGAAATGAGAAAGCAAATATCAAAAGACATATCCATCATTGCCTGATTCTTCATCTTCGGTTGAGACATTGTTGCTTGCTTTGTCCTACTTCTGCTCCTGAGTGTCCCTGCAAGAGATTGAGAGGGGTGTCAATTAAGAGCTCTGGATATGAGTTATACTACAAGCTCTACCAACAGACATATAATTCACTCTTCAAAATGCATGAAATCAACTAAAGGAAGGAACAAAAACATGAATTGAAAAGAGAAAACATCATCATCATACATTGTTTTTATGCTAACATCGTTTGTTTCCTTGTGTAGGTATAGGAAAAGTCATGTAGCTGATTATATTTTGAGGACCAAGCATGTGGGAAAAAGGGCTCCCACAAGGGTAGAGCTCGACATGCTGCCCCTTTAGTATTACAAATGGGGCTAAGTGAAGGAATACAAATCATGCTCATCTGAGCTATTCAACTGAAAGAGTAAATCAGAGCTTCATTCATCAAAGCCATTAGGCCGATTGTTCATTCATAACAATAAGGTGATATGCTTTTCTGAAAGCTATAGGTGAACAATAGAGTTAATGAGTTCAATCAATCCAACTGAAATGCATCATTTTCATGATTGCAAATCTAAAATATTGTTACACTGTTGCTTTTGTTGCCATAGTATTGTTTGTTGCTTAAGGTCTGTTCACATTAAATGTTGTTTCATATTTTTTCTGTTTTGGAGCAGCAGTGTTCTATCTCATAATGGTGACAGTGAACAGGCATACATAATGCCTCAACAAAGAGCACTATTTCAAATTTTCATTTTAGAAGAGAGCAAGGCATACGACAATTTTTATTAAATGGAGCATAAAAATGCATGAAGAGTGCAAGTTAGAAGAGCCTAAAATGAAATGACAGTCAAGAATGAAGAGAGCTTCAAATTCCCATTAGAATGGAAGATGACAAGCATCAGTACAATAACCGGTATGTTTGATAAAGAGAAGCAAATGATTCAACGAGGACACCTAGTTTCATTTTGGCTGAGAGTGGAACAAAACAAACTATAGGTACACCATGCTGGAGCATTGAAGTTTGTAAATTCCAAGTGTTCCTGTGAACATGATGGTAACTTACAGAGGGGTGAATGTTCTTCATGTGCTGCATTCCAGAGATAAAATTTACTATATATATTTAGCATGGAGTTAAAGGCAAACAAAATATGGAACATATTTGACAAGGATTAAAATACATAGAAGTCATTTCCAGAATGGGCATAATTTACATTGAACATAGCATGAGTGGAGGTTTGGAGTGCATCCTTGAAGAGTGTATCCCTGAAGAGTGTGAGTTCATAAGAGACTAGAGCAAACAATTAATCTATAGGTTTAAATCAAAGGGATTTCTGTGTACAAGTAGAGTGCAAAACAACATGACAATGGCACCTAAAAAGTGCAAACAAAAGATACATGAAGGATTTTCAAATGAATGCAAATATATGGAGATCTCAACTACAATGCAAAAATGCAGTTTGTACAGAAATTTTGATACCCATATGAGTTTTTATCTCAAAACTGTGTTCTTTTTCAAGGTAATATTTACCTATACAAGGGTTTTTCTTTACATAATTCAAAATGTAAACAAAAGTCAGGGTGGGTCAAATTCAATTTTCAGATGCATCAGAATCAACAATTTTCTTCAAAATATCAAATACCCACATTTAGGTTGTTTATCAAAATACAGATTTCTTTCATTTTTCAGAATACCCACATTGGGGTTTTGAGATTAAAATGCAGATACTACAATTTTCAGAGATACCCATGTGAGGGTTTTATAAGAAAGCCACAAAAGAAAGTAGAATATCTATATGGGGGTTTTGTTTGAGAGCTCAGTTTTCTTCATATCATAGTGAATCATATTGGTTTCCAACAAAAAATCATAGAATAAGTATGATTTCTTCAAAACAACAAATACCCATATGAGCTTTACCTCATAAATTCTATTTTCTTCAAGTAACATTTATCCATGTAATGGAAATAAGGGAGTTCAGAATGTAAATGAAATGCCATGATGAGTCGAGCCCAAATTTTGAATGTATAACAAAACATACAAATTTTCCATTGTTTTCAGAATACCCATGTGGGGTTTTGTTAAAATAAAAGATTTATACAATGCTCTCATGGTCGAGCTTGAATATAAGAAAGATCCAGAATGAGCAGTATTTTTCTTCAAATACAGTTTACCCACATCAAGTTTTTGTTTCAGAAGACAAGAGAGGTAAAATGTAATCGTGGGTCAAGCCCATATTAGTCCCAGAATGCTTGATAAGAACATATGATGGCGGCCTGTGCAATGGTTTCCATTTTTTAAAGAAAACAATTATAATCCTCTTGCAGAATAAAGCTTTTGTGAGCTTTGCTTGAATGGAAAACAACAAGGGAAAAACAAAGGCTTACCATCATTTTCCTGTAGAAGAACAAATAAACCTCAATCGAACTCTCACAAAGCTTTGAAATCAAGGGTCGAGCTTTCATGTTGGTGGCCAAGAAGGAGTAGTGATGAAGCACATGAAAATGGAGTAAATCAAAGAAATAAACATATATGGCCGTGACATAAGGGCCACAATTTGTCTTGAAATGAAAGAAGAAGGCCATGAAATGTTTTGAGACCAACTTACCTTGTTAAATCATGAAGATTCAACCATAAAAAGTTTGAATGGAGTTTCAAAATTCAAACCCTAGCATGGTAGTAGCGCTTTCTTCCTCCCAACAGAGCTTTCTCTCGAAATCCTAGAATGCAAATGACTTGATTTTAGGGTTTGTTTTTGAGTTTTGTCAATATCGATGCCCTAATTCAACTTAGGAGGATTATTTCATAAATTTTTGAGATATTGAACCTCATGTGGCTGAACTTATTGTTTTAGGTCGAGCCTTGTGAAATATGGTGATACAATTTGCCTAAGTCTAGGTTTGTTTGATGAAATATTCTTATGGCCTTAGACTCTGGGTTTTGGTCAATTATACCTTAAGTAAAATGGATGGTTATTATGCCTTAGGTTTTTATCAATTTTGAGAGAAATCAATTGAGATTGTAAATGAGATTTTACTTAGGGTTTATTTTTTATTTTTTAATTGATTTTAGAGAAATCAATTAAGATACTGATAAGAAATGGATAAGAGACATTCATCATTTTTTATGATTTTTTTTTAAGAAAATCAATATTGTAAATGGAGATATAAGTTTGTGATTTTTTTGCAAAAGATTTCAAAATATTTAGTTGCAAAAAATTAAGTCAAATTGAGAGAATATTAAATTTGCAAGCTATGTAAAGCAAGAATAAAACAAGTTGTTTTATCTCTTTGCTATTTTTAGCAGATTTGTGAGAGATATTTCCTTGGTCAGATTTGAGATTCTTGCTGGAGAGATAAGGTGTTTTTTTTGCTTTAAAAGCATATTTGACCTTTTTTGAGGAGCTTTTCAGTATGTATTTGCAAAAAGTGTGTTTTTTCCAATTTTGTGTAGACTTTTGAGGCAATTTTTGATACCTTTCCTTGAGCTTTCTTCTTGAGCTCGGATTAGGGTTTTGGAAATATATCTTGTGAAAAAACTTAGTGTTTTTTCAGTCCAAATTAATGTTTCTTGCTCGGATACACTTCCTGAGAGCTTGTAAACTTTTTGTACTCAGTTTAGATAGATACACTCTTTCAGTTTCAATAAAGCAGCATGGTTCTTCTTCTCATTTTTCCGGTCTCAGTTTTGTGATGGCAATCTGATGTCTTTGTGTTTTAGATATGAATCCTTACATGTCTTGTTGTTGTGAATCTTTGTTCAAGAATTACATACTTTCAGGTTGCATGTCGTATTTAGTTCTTTTAAATCTTCATGCAGATCACTGATGAAAACATGTGCTAATGAGATTGTGAGGGCTATTGTGATAGAGAAACTGTTGTGAGTGATAAAGTCTGAATTTTCATAAGTCTAGTGAATCATCTATTAGTCATAGGTTTTAATTTTAGTTATTCTCTAACTCTTTACCTAAAAATCACTTAGAATAGGATTCATCATTCAGAGAACCAACTCACTCTAGAGATTCTCTTTTCACATAGATCACCCACATCTGAAAAGAGTTTCCATGTTTCAACAGATAGTTAAATTCTGCAAATTTAACATAGGGTGCATATCTGATTGATAACAAGTAGATTTAAGTAGGAATTTTTAATTTAAATATACATAGCTGATAAAATTTAATTTACATATTTGGTTCTTCAAATTTAGAATTTATGTGACAAATTCCATTTTTTTACATGTTTCATGTTGTGGCACAAAAGATGTTTTTGCAATCATAGTAGAGGTTGGAAACATAGGTGTAAGCTACTACTTATTAATTTACACATAAGAAAGGATTACTTTAATATTATTAGAAACAAGTGGTGTAACCTTGTTTCCTATAGGTTGAGTTGCACTGCAAGGAATGTAGTTGAAACAAGTTAAAATTGTTGAAAATGGGATTCATTTTATTAAAACATGGTGTGTCAATATAGCCACCTAGTAATTGCTATTTGAATGTATCTTCAACCCATTCCACACACATATGGACATTGTAAGTGGAGACTTGATAGAGTTGACCATAAGAAAATATTATGTGTTATTGACTAGTGAGCTAAACAAACCAATGTGGTATAAATGGTCTAAGAAAATTTGTTTTATTCAAGGGTGGATATGATATCTAGATTAGATATAATAAACTCATTTACATTTAATCATTATCTAAATTTATTATCTTGGGTCTACGAGCTAGGTTTCTTTGGTCTACTAGTTTAGAAGGTTTAGAATATGCATCTTAGGTATCTTAGACCTCTTCTAGAACTTGTATAAAATAGGTGTCTTAGGTAGTTACTCCAATTTGATTGTGCCTGCATGTGATTGCAACAAAAGCACACAATTCATGTTGTATATTAGGTTTCAGGTTTATAGTTATCTCGTGTTACATTTTATTAGTAATTTGATTAATTTTTATTTTCCTATTTATATCTTTTATTTATTTATGTTTTTATTTTTTATTTTAATAGTTAAATACTTTTTTTATTATATATTTTATTTTTATTGTTGAAATTTCTTAAATGTATTAGGTCTATGTGTTAATTCTTCTAGAAGAATGTATGGAATAGGTCTATGATTTTGGGTCTAAGTTAGGTGAGGTCACATGATCTTCCACCTTCACATTGTTGTCATCATCAATAAATAAAAGCTTGAAGCTAAGAGAAGCTCTTTTTGTTTCAAATACTTGCAATAAAATAGTCATGATATGATTATATCCTTCTTTTTATAAGTTTTGATTAAGGTAAAAATGGGAAGGTCCCAAACCCATACAAAGTAGCCATGAAGGTGAGCAAAGTGAGTCTCACAAGAAGTGAGATAGAAACCAACAACATAAAAGAGAATAAAACTAATTAGGACCAATAAATGCCCCAAAAATAGGACTAGACACGTGATCAAGCCATAAAGCCCTGCACAAGGGGGGAAATCAAAGGAAAGGGGCCTTAAAGTAGCTAGATCACCACCTACATTGGTTTAAATCCAAAATTATTCAACAAATTTGCATTAAAATTCTTTTTCAAAATGTCCCCTAAACCTGAAAGAGGAGGATGAACCTATTCCTTGCAAGGGGCAAGGAGCGATGGGAGGAACACAAAGTGCCTCAATAACCATTACAATTACATAAATAAGAGTAATTCTTAGAAGACTAATTGTCCACAAGAGGGCGATATTCATGAAGGACTCATCTTAAGCACTTTGCATGAGGCCGCAGCCATCTAGGCTCGGCCTGCATGTGGTCTTTTGGTGGTTGCATGTGTAGTTGGGGGTCGGATCTGTTCTCTTCTTCTCTGAAGCTTCTTGGGGGTGGGTTTTTTTACGCTATTTGGGGGGAGGCTCTTTTCTTTTGCAGCAGGTGTGTATTCTGGGGTTGGGGGGTTGCGACCTTGGTGTCCAGTGGAGTGTGCCTTCTTCGAAGGGCTCTTGGTTTTATTTGGGCCTTGCTTGCTCATCTTGCGTTGTGTGCTCTTTGATGGATACTGGAGAATCTTCTAGGGTTTGTCCCAATATGGACTTTCGTTCTGCTTTTGGATCGAAACCCTCTCCACAGGGTTCGAAGATTTTTGATAATAATCTTTTCTCGGTGGAACCTGAGAAAGTCGAGATGGGCTCGGTAGGGGGGCCTAGAATTCCGAAGATTAATGGGTGCCTCGAACGGTGTAAAGAGAGGCCGAGCGTAGTCATTCCAATGGAGATGTTGGCTGAAGACATTGATTATTATGCACGACATTCTCTTTATTGCAAATTCTTAGGTTTGAAAATTTCTTTGCAATTCTTGGAGATGTGGGCTCAAAAGACATGGATGCCTGAGGGAGAGATGGAGATCCGCCTCCTGGCAAATAACTACTTCATGGTTACTTTTGATTGTTTGGCTGATCGGAATAGGATTTTTGAAGGGGGCCCGTATTTTTATAACCAGGTGGGCTTATTTATTAAGCCATGGCATGCTGGCTTCAACCCGGCAGAGGAACTTCCGAATCGGGTTCCGGTTTGGGTCCGTCTTCCAAGGCTCCCTGTGGAATGCTGGCGAGAGGATGTGTTGTGCCTATTAGCCTCGAAGCTGGGGAAACCTGTGGGTTCTTCTCAGCAAACACAATTCAAAAAGGTAATGACTTTTGCCCGGTTTTGTGTAGAAATTGATTTAAGTAAGCCATTGCCAGACTCGTTAGAAGTGAGTGTAGGAGATTATTCATGGGTGCAACAGCTGGATTATGAAACACTTCCCTTCCGTTGTCGTTTCTGTCATGAGTATGGTCACCTCCTGCGCAGATGTCCAAAGGCCAAGCCTTTGGAGGCTCATTCTTCTCAACCTTCAGCTAATCCACCTAGGGTGGATAAGGGCAAGGACCCCATTCAGGGTTCTGGTGGTAGGGAAGATGGATTTATTCCCGTTAGAGGCCGAAACAGAAATAAAGGTCATAAAAGGACTTTGAAGGACAGGCAGGAGGAGGACACCTTCAACAGGTTTGAGGTGCTAGAGGATCTTAGTCAACAGGAGGTGAACCCAGGATTTTTGGATCTAGATCATGGGACTCTGGATATTGATCAGCATGGCCCTTTAGTTGAGGCAATGCTTACTCCCCAACAGGAGGGGGGTATGGGAGTGCCATGCTTAGATGAGGTTGGGAAAGATTCTAGTCAGGTTTTGCTCAACTCAGAGGGGATTATGGCTCCGCTTACTGATGGGACTTCGGCTCTAGGGACAGATCGTCAAATGGAGGTTCAGGTTGAGTTGGGTGGTAGTGCTGAGGTAGTGAAAGATAGTGTAGATAAGGTTCACCTCTTGCAAAAAGTTGGTCCAGAGGTGGGCAAGAAGAATATTAAGGCGTCCTCTCAGTTGGGTGTTCTGCAAAAAGTTCTCAAGAAGGGGGGGCCGGAGAAAATTTCTAAGCTGGGAAGGAAGAAGGATGAGGAAAAGATTAAGATGATAGGGGAGACTTTGGTGGAGTCAGGGTCAGTCAAGACTCTGGATTCGCATTTTTCATGCCCCTCGAAATGATAGTTCTCTCTTGGAATGTTAGGGGCTTGAACAGTGGCCCTAGACAAAAAGTTGTTCAGGATTTGATTAGGTGTCATTCGCCTGATGTTCTTTTTTTGCAGGAGACTAAGCTCTCTGTGGAGGGTATGATGGATCTAGTTCCTAAGTTATGGGGGAATGGTGGATGCCAATGCATTGGTGCTCAAGGGTCTTCTGGCGGGGTGGCATGTTTATGGAACCCGCGTAAGATTTGCCCCCTTTGGTGGGTGTCTTTCAGGTCCTCCCTTTCCATGGTGGCCTCTTGTTTTATGTCAGGGGAAATTGCTCTCTTCTCCAATGTGTATGCGCCTGTGGAGTTGCAAGGAAAGCAACTTTTGTGGTCCAACATTCATTTAGTTCGCAGCTTATTTCCCTACCATCCTTGGATTATTGGAGGCGATTTTAATGCTATCACGGAGCTTGCAGAAAAACGAGGTGGTATTGCAAGGTTGGAGGCTTCTGCATTATTGCTCCAGGACAATATCTCTGCTTTGAATCTTGTGGATATCAAACCTGGCAATGGTCTTTTTACTTGGAATAATAGGAGAATTGGCGATGCCTCTATTTCTGAAAGACTTGATAGATTTTTGGTGTCTAGTTTTTGGGTGGGGGACAGGTGGTTGATAAGCTCTGAAATTTTGGATGGTCGTGGTTCTGATCATTGGCCTATTAAGCTAGTGGTTGATGTGCCTCAACGGTGTGCTAGACAGACCTTTAAGTTCCAACTCATGTGGCTTAGGGATGAATCTCTTCATGTTTTGCTCCCTAGTTGGTGGGATCAGGGGAAGCCAGCATATGGCACTGCCATGTACTCTTTCTCAAAGAGGCTCCAGTATGTTAAATACAGATTGAAAAGATGGAATAGGCAGCATTTTGGTAACTTATTTCAGGAAAAGCAAAAGGCGCGAGATAATCTAGACCTAATTACCAGACAAATTCGAGATCAAGGCCTCTCAGAGGAGCTGAGTTTATTAGAGGTTGCTGCAACAAAAGAGCTTGAGGAATGGGAGTTAAGAGAAGAGATTTTTTGGAAACAAAAGTCTCGTATTGAATGGCTCCAGGCTGGGGATCGAAACACTGCTTTCTTCCATAACTCAGTTAAGGATCGGAGACAAGGTAATGCTATTTCTTCTATTCTGTTGCCTAATGGGGAATCTTTGTCCTCTTCAGCCTCTATTTCAGCTGAATGCATTCGATATTTCTCTACCCTTTTCTCTGAGGATTCGCCTCCTGCGGAGGAGGATGAAGCTAAAATTTTAGATTGTATCCCGAAGCTGGTGACTAATGAAATGAATGACTCATTGCTTGCTCCTATTACCTTGTCGGAGCTTGAGAAGGTTGTATTCCAGATGAAGAAAGGTAAAGCTCCTGGGCCTGATGGATTCCCCATTGAATTTTTTCAGGAGTTCTGGGAAGTGGTTAAATTGGACCTTTTAGAGGTTGTCCAAGAATCCTTTATGCATAAACAAATGTTGAAGTCCCTAAATGCTACATTTTTAGCTCTTATTCCTAAGAAGGTGGGAGCTAACTCCTTGGATTTGTTTAGGCCTATAGCTCTATGTAATGTTGTGTATAAAATTATTACTAAGTTGATCGCAGAAAGGCTGAAGCCTTGGCTTGATGACTTAATTTCTGAAGAGCAGGGGGGTTTTGTTGCTGGAAGACAGATCATGGATGGGGTAGCTATTGCTGCTGAGGCCATCCACTCTATGGAATCCTCAAAAGATAAATCTATGTTTATCAAGTTAGACATGGCTAAAGCTTATGATCGTGTTAAATGGAGTTTTCTATTTAAAATCCTTGGAGCTTTTGGCTTTGCTGAGGGTTGGATTGAATGGGTTAGGAGTTGTGTCACTTCCTCCTCCTTTTCGGTGCTTGTCAATGGTGAGCCCACTTGTTTGTTTGGTGCTTCTAGAGGCCTTAGGCAAGGAGATCCCCTATCTCCTTACTTATTCATCCTCCTTGCGGAAGGCCTGGGAAGACTATTCGTGCTCAGGTTGCTAGTGGATTGCTTCAGGGATGGAGTTGGGGAGATGGTATTCCCCCTCAGTCTCATCTGCAATTTGTAGATGATACTGCCTTGATGGGTAGGGCTAAGGTTGAGGAGGCTCTCAATTGGCGCAGTGTTTTGGACAGTTACTTGGCAGCTTCTGGGCAATGCATAAATGAGGGGAAGTCCTTCATATATTTCTTCCACACTCCTAAAGGTATTCAAAGGAGAATTGCTGGTATCCTTCGGTTTCAGATTGGTTCGCTTCCTTTTTCCTATCTTGGAATCCCTCTTGCTGTTCGCTCTCTCCCCAAAAGGTTTTGGCAAGAGACTCTTGATAAGTTTCGAGGATTGGTCAGTCATTGGACTTGCAGGTGGCTTTCTTCAGCAGGTAGAGTGACTCTTTTAAAGTCGGTGGTCCAGGCTCTTCCTATTTATAAATGCTTTGTTCTTTCTGCTCCTTCAAGTTTTATTAGAGATTTCGAGAAATTGTCTCGTCAGTTTCTGTGGGCTGGTAATCTTCTTCATAGAAAATGGAGTCTTGTGAAGTGGGATGTTGTTTGTAGGCCAAAGCAAGAGGGGGGTCTTGGTTTACGGCGGGCTGATTTGAATGGGCAGGCCTTGGCTGCTAAGTTGTATTGGCGCTGGTGCTCTCAACAGCATATGTGTTGGGCTAAAATTCTGACCTTCAAATATTTGGGGGCAGTAGAAAGTAGGGAGGTATCAAGGTTTAGTATGGAGGGGAAAGGCTCTGTGATCTGGAGTACCCTTAAACGTGGTGCCAAGTTGGTTAAACAGGGACTTTTTTGGATTTGTAATGGGGGTCGAGATGCTCTTTTCTGGTATGATTCTTGGGATGGATACCCACCCATTGTGTCATCTCATCCCCATCTCCAAGATTTGTGCCAGATTTTTGTGGAGGCGGGTTGGAATCATGTGGCAGATTTTAAATCTCAACAATCTTTGGGTCAAATTTCTGTGTCTAGGTGGAAGAGCCCCTTGGATTGGCCTCCTGGTGGTGCAGTGGAGGATCGTCAAGAGCTTGCTAAGATTTTATCGAGTCGTGTCTGCAATTCTCTCCAAGGGGCTGATGTGCTTGCTTGGGGACCTGACTTGAAAGGAAAATTTTCGGTTGCCTCTGGTTATCAGGTTTTGGATAAACAGGTCTTTGGAAGCTCCCAGGTTTCTTGGTGGAAGCATGCTTGGAATAAATTTGCTTGGCCTAAGTGTAATTTTTTCTCTTGGCTCGTGGTTCAAGGTAAGTGTCTTACTTGGGATAATCTTTGCAAACGTGGGTTCCAGGGCCCCTCCATGTGCATTCTATGTGGTCAGCATGATGAATGCTTATCACATCTATTTTTTCAGTGCTCTTTTGTTAAGACTATCTGGCATCACTGGTGGAATCTTTGGAGCTTACCGTGTTGCCATGTCTCTTCTTTGGAGGATTTTTGGAAGAGACAGGGTTCTTCTCCTGCTACAACCTCTTTTCTTAAAATTGCTTGGAGCATTGGTCCTAGTTTGATTGTTTGGCAAATCTGGTTGGAACGTAACAGAAGAATATTCTTGGATAAAAAATTGCTCGTGGGGCAACTTTGGAGGCGAATTCTTGGGGCTTTGCTGGAGACTTTGACTGCAAAGTGTGACTTGTCTGTGCCGATTGCTCCTGGGGACTTGGGTGTTGTAAATTCCCTGGGTCTTGCCACAGGGGGGAAGTGTATTATGAGTAAAGTGCATCGTAGGCGTGGGCGTGAGAGGGTTTCTCGTGAGGGCTTTTGGTGCCCACCTGCTCTAGGGGAGTTGAAAATTAATACTGATGGGTCTTCTAGAGGTAACCCTGGGCATGCTGGGGTTGGTGGTATTGGTAGAGATAGCCTTGGAGTGGTGGTTTTCTTCTTTTCTATGTATCGTGGTTTGCAAACTAATAATCTTATGGAGGCTAGCGCTATTCTCTTGGCGGTTGAGCGTGCGGTTTCCCTGGGATGGCGGCGGATTGTTTGTGAAGCTGATTCTCAAGTGGTTATTGATATGTTGAATAATCAAAATTTGGAGGATGTGAATTGGCAGCTAGCTGTGGTTGTCAAACAGATTATTTCTCTGTGCTCTACCTTGGAGTCCATTGTTTTCCGTCATATTCCACGGGAGTGGAATAGGGTGGCTGATGGGCTGGCTAGATGGGCGTCGGAAAAGACTGATTTTGGTCTGTGGATGATTGGAGCAATCTCCTGTTGATATGGCCCCTGTTCTTGAGGAGTGGGTTGCTGAGGATATGAGGTGCTTCTTGGGTGTGAATTAATTCTTGTTGTTTTGGCCCCTTGTGGCTTCCTTCTTTGGACTTTGTAATGCTGTTATGTTTCAATAAAGTTTTTACCCTCTTTTTATTAAAAAAAAAAAAAAAAAAATTGTCCACAAGAGGACAACCTACATCACCCAACCCCAATTAGGGGACATTGGGGTAGAAGGAATTTGTTGGATTTGAGAATGATGATGAACCCCAATGGAAAATCCACACACAACAATGTCGTGGCCCATATTTTGACACTTGTGACACATCACAAGGGAACCCTCCTAATCAATGTGCTAAATCCAATCTTTGAGCTTTGGAGAGAGTTATAATTTAGAAGGGAGTTGCTTGCCAATAATAATACTGAAAAAAAATCTAGCAAAGATGAAATGCTTTCTAGATCTATTAACACCGTGAATAATAATGAGATCACCCAAAGAGTAGGAAATGGCGGTCCAAACCTCTTCATCCCAAAATTCTAATGACAATCTAGGAAGTGTGACCCACACATAACTTTTTCAAAACCAACTTTGTTGAGATCCAACCTAAGTTTCCACTTCATAAGGAAGAGGCTCAATTTTCTAAGAAACCAAGGGCCAACATTCAATGTTTGAAGACAATCAATAAGAAGAGAGAAAGAGATGATAAAGAAGACATAGGGAAGAACAACAATCTTTAATGCACCTTTAGTTTTTCATTTCCTCCTTGCCCAAGATTTCAAACTATCAATATTAGGCCTAGCACCTAAAAACTTCCCTAAAAGAACATTCACCCACTTGGAGGCCAAACTATTAATAACCTTGTTTGAGATTTTAGAACATCCATCTTGTAAAGAAATAAAATGAGAAGAAATGATAGTAGACCCAATCCTTGGAGATAGGGGGATATAAGACCAAATGTAGAAGAAGAAGAAAAGGGTACATATGAATCCTCAACCTCAACCCTACCAGAGGTAATCAAAACTGAATTTTTAAGAACAAGACCCTCAACATGAGTAAACAGAGGCAACAAAGCTCTAGAATAACCCCCACCAACAAACTTCTACACACCATAAACAAAGGAAGCCTCCATACACAACTCCATAGGGTACCTAGGAAAGGGCAAAAGAAAGCCCCTCCTAAGAGAATACGCCATGTCGCATGACCCATACATAGAAAACCCTAATTTAGTAGAAGATCTAGGCACTTGGAAACACTTCTTTGTGCCTCCAACCATATTGAGAATATGGAAACATTGTCATCAAGAGAATTAGATGAGATAGGAAACACTAAATTTGAGTACCCCTAAAAAACATATCGTTGGGCCTCCAACCACATCTTCATGAGGGAAACATCCTCAAAATTCTCCTCCAAGTCACAATAATTAATATTAGGCTCATCTTCATCATATGCATCTTCCTCTTCCCCTGATTTATCATCATTCACGTTTAGAGTAGAGCTCACAAACCCTCCTCCACTCCAACCTATGCTCGTGCATGTGATTATACTCCAGACCATCATCACATGAACAATAATAGCTCTAGTGGATATGTTACACTTTGTATGCATCCTTATTTTTATTAGTTCTTAAAGAAGGATTGATTTGATTTTATATATGAAATATTTTTTTTTCCGTAAAAGGCTTAGAGCTTATATATTATATTATATATAAGAAAATAGTTACATAAGAAAGCCAAAATATGTTCCGAATGCAACAAAAACAACTAATGAAATGTTATAAATATATATTGTGAAACATTTATTTGATCAAGTAATCATTTTAAAATGAAAATTAAATTTTTCATGTATAAATACTAAAAGAAGTAAGAGTTAAATCTATAGTTGACTACATTGAAAGTTCATAAATATTACATTGAACTTTTAACACTTGTGAGTTACAATGAGAAGAACTTACATTATTTGTTTACAACTTTAAAACATAAAAAAAGGCTTGTTTCATCCTTCCAACAAATTTAAAGTAAGGTTTCATAAAAAAATTCATATAATTATAATAAGTCAATGAGAGTTTAAAATTCAAACAAAAAGAAACTATCATTTTTATAATGCTTGATTTTAATATTAGACATTAGCATGTGAAAACATACAGGTAAAATAATCGCACTAAGAAATGCAACAAAAATAATGTTGTAAAGTGCACACACTTGATATAATGTCATAATTTTAAAAATAACACCACAATATACAAATAATAATTAATAGAAAATACATGCAACAACCACAAACATGCATAAATATATTGCATCCTCTCCATAGGGTAAGAGTGGTAAGAGTATAATAGACTAAGGTACCATATAATTATTTCCTTTAATTTTCCATATTATGGTGAAGATAAGAGTTAGGTTTGATTAAGAAATAGTCATATCACAAACTTCTATTCTTAAGATTAACTTAAGAATTGTATAATATACATATCTTCACTATGATTAATTATCAATCCATTAATATATAAAAAAAATAGCATAGTAGTTTCCTTAAAAAGTTAAGATCAACCTATCTTAAGAAAAAATATCATTATTTAACTAAACATAGATATTGCACATATTCTATAATTAATATAATTAAATGCACAAATAGGAAAAAAGTAAAGAAAAAAACATATCTCTTAATCGAATCAAGCATGCTTGAATACATACTCATCATTTTATAACAACGATGATCCACTTGACCCAAGAAATTCTAGAATAGCTATGAATTACATATAGAGGCTATGTGCATCTAACAATTTCATAGTTTCAATTATAACTTGGACAAGTCTAGGAGGATATGAACCTATCTATTTAATTAACCAAGTATAAGGGCTATTCAAATATTATCACTTCCATCATTTACACACATTAGTTTCTCATAAAAGAAAAATGAAGAGATCAACCACCTATGACCTTAAGGTCTATTCATGCATTCATTAGATATCTAGATGATAAATTATAAAGGAGCAAGAATCACAATCTAACTATGAAGGTTATCTAGATACAATTTATCATTGCTATCAATCTTAATAAATAATAAAGATATATTTAAGTTCTATTTTTTTTATGAATAAGTGTCTATATCTATATTTATATTAATAAAAGATAGAAATACACATATTCACACAAAAAAGGTGGGTGGTAAGAAGGCACACCCTGAGAGTCACATGGGAAAAGCCAAAAAAATCAAAGAATCTTGAGCCATGCCTAGAAATCAGGAAACATTACAATAGCAGAAAATAAAAAAGTCATTATACGACCATAGCAATGTCAGGAGAGGGTGGTGGGTCCTTATCATCCGGTTTTCCCCATACAATAGTGGGGTTCAAAATGATGTCAGGGGGAACCCAATCATCGCCATATTTCTCAAGTCACTTAGAGGTATTAGTGGGCCAACTAGAACCGCCTCCAAGAGCATCACTAGAAGGCCACCCAGAAGCTCCGATTCAACTCCCTGTCGCTCCTCCAAAAGGCCACCCCAGGTCAACCTGTGGAGGAGGAGATGGTGACCACTTGCAAGGGCAAGATCCATGATGAGGAGGAGCCTAAGAATGGGGGAAAAAATCCCTAGCAAATCCTCTTTACCACCGACCTCGTGAAGGCGACCAACCCCAGGAGGAAGTGGGAGAGGGAGGCACACAATCCACAGTGCAAGGGGCATTACTCCAATGGTCCAGAAGCTCTAGAATGTGAGAAAATTCAAGCACAACTTTGTTTGTTTTCACTTGAACATGCAAAAGAACATTAGAGAAAATCATAGCTTTATAATATAAAGAAACAAATTTATCAATTTGGTTGTGAGAAAAAATGCAGGCATTTCTATCTTTCCAAATGCTGAAGAGGATTTCCATTTTGTAAGTGTGCCAAATTTGGGTATACTTAACGAGGAGTCTGGGAGAGTCTCCCAACAAAACCATATTCCAAGAGAAGGGCTCTGGTCGAAATGGTTGAAAGAAGTCATGAATCCAATTCCACAACTGCTGAGCTTTGGTGTAGAACTAGAAGAGATGCTTAAATGACTCAACCTTCTCACAAAAAGGGAAACAAGGTTCCTGGACCCCCAAGTGAGAAAGTTGAGACCCCACTAATAAGCCTTGGAAAAAAATACACCAAGTAAAGTGAGCGAGCTTGGGCTCAACACTTGCAGAACAAGTAGCAGAAAATATTTTGTGCCATATATACACTGAGGTTTGGAGGTGCCACCTCTAGTTTAGGTTGTCAATCAATGGAAAATGAGGTGAAATCCATTGATAACCAAGTTGAGGTTTTTAGTTTTTGAAAGGGGTATCTGGATACCATTTCCAATCTTTCCACCAAAGCTCAGTGGAGTGGATACCCATTTTATGAAGCATATCAGCTGGAATGACACTCACCAAGCCATCGAAGGTTTCACGGTCATGGTTTTGTAAGCCAAACTAGGCACAAAAATCTTCCCAAGACAATACTCATGATGGGTCTATGGAATAAGTTTTTAAGGGTTTGAATACCCTTCTTGTGGAATCTGAGGGCCTTAAGCCAAGGAAGATTGGCCAACGATCGACCTACATTGACAAAAAGAGGAGACCACCAAATATTTTGTTCATTGAATGAGAGCCCATCTTGAAATCCAATCTCAATCCAATGGAGCCAAGGCTTGACAACCTCCCAGGATTACCAAATGCTTTTGGCAACAAAGGTACCCATAATCTGAACTAGCATGAGCTCATAATAATAAGGGTTTAAAAGCTAATTCCCTTCCAAGAAGGTTTTTGAGTGGGATAACCCACTTCAATATAATGCCCAAGGAGATTTTTTTAGGCCTCATTTCCAGTAAGAACTCGGATAATCCACTTGACACAAAGAGTAGTCCCTTGCCGCTAAGTGGAAAGAAGGCCAAGCCCAACAAAATCTCTAAGGAGGTAGCAAAAATCTAGGCAACGTAGTGAAAGCCTTGGTGAGTCTCAGAAGAGGTCCAAAGAAAATCTCTGAGCAATTTTTCTAGCTTTGCATAAGAGGCCTTGGAAGGGGTCCAATATGAGGAGTAATACATATGAGTCACTGCCAAAATTTTAGAGCACACTTGGAATTTACCAGACAAAGAGAGTGGCTTGGCAACCCAGAATGCTAACTTTTTCTCAATCCGAGAGAGAACCACTTTCTAGAGATCAACATAAGAGTCCTAAAAGGTGAAAGGGATGCCAAGAAATCGAAAGATTTTTCCAAGAGCAATCCGCTTCCACCCATATTGCTGAATCCATAGAAGACTGGGAAGCACAAATTGTCTGTAACACAAGGTTTTGTGCCATTGAATGGTAGAACCAGAGACCAAAAAAAAGATCTCAAGACAACCAAGAGCAACTTTGATATTATTTTATTCTTCTAGCGTAAGGAAGGAATCATTGACAAAGTGGCCATTGACTAGTTGAGTTGGCAAATTTGTTGGAAAACATGTCTCAACTTGCTAGCTTGTTTCTCTCTTCGTTGCTTGATGTTTTACTCCCTTGTTGGCAAGATAGTATACCATCAAAGGGAATTTTTTCATAGTCTCTTTGATGGCCCAATAAGCTTTCATGTTTCACCTAGCTCTTCATCGATGTGACATTGTCTGATTGGTGTGACTCTGAAGGATGTCTCCACGATGGTTTGAAAGTTTTTGGTGTGTCACAGTTTTCCTTATCGGCAGGAGTTGGCTCTATCGACAAGACCTTGTTCATTGTCTCCTCGATAGACCAATATCTCTTGTTGTGGCATTGTGTTTACTTTATCAATGAGAGTATCTCACTTCGGTTGGAGTTTCTAATGTGTCTATTCAAAACTCTAGAACTCTAATGGAGTTGCTTGTCAGTAGGAGGTTGCATTGTCACAAAGACATTGGACAATGTCGATGGCTTCGTATCAGAGAAACCTAGATGCTTCGTTGAGACTTTATGAAATGTCTCTTCAACAAGTCGATAAGCTGATAGCTTATGAAGGTAAAACAAAAGTGGAATCCACATGGTGGTAAGACCTACATCGATAAGACATTTGTATATCGGTGGGAAATGATATGAAGTCTCCCTAATATGGTGACAAGGTTGGTCAAAAACATACCGTGAGAAGCACGTATCAGTGTGACTCGAGTAGATCGGTGAGAGATTGGAGTTTGTCTCACCGATGGTTTGATATGGTAATTGTTGAGTGACATTTTGTCTATTGTTACAAATGGAAACTGAATTGGTATGTTTCCTGCATGGGTTTAGTCATGCAGGTGGATTGGTTTTATCTCAGAAGGAAAATGATATAGCGTGTAAGGTATTGTAATAGTGTTTTCAAGTTGTGTTGTGAGTTTGATGAGAGAACAAGATTGATAAGGAATTGTAATGTTGCATGTATTGAGAGTGTGAATAGACATATGAGAGCAAGAACTATAAATGTGGACTTTGTTTACTGTAATACAAAGTGTTTTTGCTTGGTGTGGTGGGTTTTTCTCCTGAAAGGATTTTCCCACATTAAATTTGGTTTCCATTATGTGGTTGTGTTAAATTTATTCTATTATGTTATTCTGCTAATGTGCATCTTTAATTAACTATAATTCGAAATTGAACCATATGTATGCATTCTCTTCTTAGAATTAGCATTAGGAAAGTGTTTCCACACCTTTTCTTTCCTTATAGATTTTGGCAAGGAGATTCCTTGAACAAGCCCCTAGGAAATAGAGTGAGCAAGAAGATAGCCAAACTCCTTAGCAACCAACACATATAGCAAGGGGGCAAGCGGGTAGCCTTGATGAATGGAGCAAAAAAAACCAAAGGATTGGGACTGGCGGCCATTAATGGTGATGCAAGTTGAAGCTTTAGAGAACAACATTTTCATAGACTAAATGAAATTTGGGCCAAATCCCAGTGCAAAAAGCATAGCTAAAAAAGGGGCCATTCTATGCAGTCATAAGCTTTGGCAAAATCAATTTTGAGAAAAACTGCCTTTTGATTAGAGTGTCTCGCCCACTCCATTCCTTCCCAGACAATAATTATGTTGTCCAAAATGAACATGGATTTAATAAAACCAGTTTGTTTAGGGCACCAATCTAAGGCAAAAGATGACAGACTTTTAAAGCAAGGGCTTTGGCAATAATTTTGTAGGAAACATTGAGGAGCGTGATGGGATGCCAGTTGTAAATATCCTCAGGATCACCAGTTTTAGGTATGAATTTAATATTTCCTTTGTTGATAAGATTACCTAGGGAATTAAAATGAAATGCTTCAAGGTAAACTTTATGCAGATCCTTCCCCACACAGTCCCAAAGTGATTTATAAAATTCACACAGGAACCCATCAATTCTTGGAGATTTATCATTATAATTTAAATAAGAAGTTTTTCTCATTATAACTTAATCCACTTGTTAAATTTATAAATAAATGAGAACACGTATTTAAATATACTTATTTATAACTTGTTATATTTATCAATATTTATGCATGTGTCATTTATATAACATTCTTGAATTGAAAAATACATCAAAAATCTATATGTCAAATATAAAAGTGAATACATAAATAGATCAAATGTGAAGTACATGTAAATGCTCATTTTTTAAAATATCAAACTTAACCACATTTGGTTATGTGTCATAAGTATAATATATTATAAATTCCATGTCATATATAAACATAAACTAAACATGTGTCATGCACACGTAATATAAACTACCTAGTTTGATCCTGAATATGACTCCTAGTTGAGCGACCCTTTGAGTGTGAAACATGATTTGATAGATAAATAGAGTCCTAAAAATGTACACAGACAATTAAATTAGAATGAATATACATACACATGTTTCATATACACATGTATATAGGCACATATAGATTTAAATATAAATTTCAATTTGATTGTAATATTAGAATACATACATACACACAAACACATATGTAACATAAATTATCTCGCCTATCCATTATCATTGAGTGAAGTGTGCATGCATATATACCCTACACTCAAACTAGGAATATCACCTACTACCTCAAACTAGACATGCATATATACATAAAAAAATAAAAATAATTTAATTAAGGACTTGAAGCATATGATTTAAATTTTACACAATATAAATTTAAATTAAAGAGGGTAATAGATCTTTCTAGGACATTGTTGTTGATGGGGATCCTTTGCTTGTTCCTACCATTGCTAGGTTTATTTCATGGAGAGTGGCGAGTCAAGAGGAAGTCACTCTACTAGTGAAAGAGATGGCGCGTGCCTGTCGACCTACCCTTACAAAGTCATTATTTCACCTAACTTAGAAATGATTGATTCTTTGAATAAATAATAATATAGATTAAAACAAGTTGATATTTTCCTTGTCAATCTAGATAGCAATAACCTTCCCACAAGGAAGTTCTTAGATGAATGGTTAAATGGGGTATGGGTTAGGAAACTAGGGTTTCCTTTTTCTTTCTGTCAAATGGTTCAATGAGGTCTCTTCATCATTTTCTTCAAAGAACATGTAATACATGAAAAAGTTTTCCAAAGGTAATTTTGGACTATTAGGAAATGCACTACCTATTCCCTGGATTGGTCATTAGAGGTTGTTAATGAGGAATTGTTGGCATTATCTTATCCCAGTTGGGTTACAATTTAAGAAGTCCCCTAACTATAGATTGTTCTATCGTAATTTCTCTCTCTTATAGGTAATGTTATGAGAATTGAAGAAATGAGGTCCACCATTCTAAATATGGATGGTAGAGTGTTGGTTGCTCTTTTCCAGGGTGTGGACATTTCATATGAGATTGACATTGATCTTGGGGAAAAAAAATTCTCCTATAAAATAGAGATTCTTGGTGGCATGAACACTTATTTCTTGTGCAAGAGGGAAGGTCATGTTAGAAGAAACTATCTAATTATAAAAAATAGAAGTAATAACTGTAAATTAAAGCATAACACTTCACAACCTTCTATCAATGAGGTAATGGGTATAGAAGGGCTAAACATTAAAAGTAAACCCTCATTGTCAAATCAGGTGAACTCGATGGAGGGGGGATAATAGCAACAAGGTCCATAGTCCCTTGATCATTAAAACTACTATTGGATAGGAAGTTACTCTTGGTTGTAAAAAATCCACTCTATTAACACTAGTCCAAAAATTGAAGTTACTAAGATGGTCTCTCTCACCTTGAATTTTGTGTGTAGAGAGTCCCAAATCTAAATACGTACCAGAGAAGTATTCTTCCCATCTCATAGAGGAGGTCCTCAACATGATAGATAGTAAGGATAATGAGTATGGTGGGAGAGGTATAGATATGAAATACCCTCTTATTGATCACCCCTTGAAGGAAAAGTTTCCACAGGATGGGACCAATGACCGAGAAACAATTATTATTCATGATGTCTCAAAGGAGGCCAACCTAATAAAAGAAATTAATAAAAACCAAAACCAAAATTACTATGAATTTTTTTTGGTAGAGTATTGGTAATAAGAATGAAAATAATTTCAAACAAGATGATTTAGCTGTTGACAAGATCAATAAGGATAGCATTAATATTCCCCCATTGCTAGAGTTGACAGCTAGAATAATAGGGACAACATGACCCCTCAATGATAAAAAAATATTGTCCACAACTTTGAGTGCCAAGACACGGGAAGCAAACTCAATCAATTGGCTATCAAGTTGAAAAATAAGAAAATTGAGAACTTAAACCAAAATATTGATGGTAGTAATGGCTTGCATGCCTTACCTAACTATGAACAAGGACATAGAAATGCCCTTGATTTGGTTTTAGACATGGACATGAAAGAGGATGCTCAAGAAACATCTAATGATAGCATATCTTGTTTAGAACATCTTATGATAGAAAATGGCTCAAGACCTAAATATTGTAATACCCCCTTGATAGCTAATAGTAAATAGAGTTTTCTTAAGATCTGTAACATGCTCTCACTACATATGCCTATATAAGGGAATGAATATACCTATGCTATGGGTATAGATAGAGGTTAGCATGGTAGTAATCTCATCAACCTCAAATGGGATAAAGAGCTTAAGCTTTCAAATAAAATTAATGAATATAAAGCCAACACCATAGTTGATCCTAGATTAAACACTTGCCAAGACTTTGATAATAACAATGATATCTTCCATATTAATGAAAGCACAACAGTGGGAAGTAATGGTCCCCCTTTAGTTTTAAGTGAACTCATAAAACTACCTTTACCCAATGGCAAGCCCAGACAAGAGATTGTTCATGGATTGACCTTAGACAAGGTTTGGGAAGGGGAAACTAACCCCATTTCCAGTACAAGAATGGATTGCGTCTTTTTAGAAAAGCTAGATCAATCAAATCCTAAGGAAGAGGATAGGGAAGTGAAATATAATGGCGCCCTAACAGGGG
>VDFB02335620.1:0-60217 GCA_007258455.2 Sequoia sempervirens
GAAGGTCCTAGGTACTTTAAAATATTTTAATTATTATTATATATAATCCAATTGAAATTTACTTATTGATCACTCTTTTTAGACTAATGATCCCATGATCATTTTGTAGGAAATGATGTTTTTTATGAACATCTAAATGATATACATTGGATATTTTTGGGCCCACCATACGTACACGGTGGAATGCCAAAAATCAAGATTTAAAAGATGAGCTCATTAACCATTTAGTTGTGTTGTTCGGTAATAACACATTCAACTGAATCAAGGTCCTGAAGAAAGTGGGTACCTATCTAAAGTATGTGAGGGACCAATATAGGTCACATTTAGAGAAGAAAAAAAATTATGAGCATCCCCCCATGATTCTAGATAGGGAGTGGAAGGACTTGGTGTCAGATGAAAAGGAGCAGGTTGAAAAGAAAAAAGGAAAGACACCACCGAGCCAAGGAAGGTATGTGATACTATCAATAATGTAATTATATATTGATTAATCTTTCTTTTACATGATCTAATGTATTTCAAACTTTCATAGGTTGCTCGACACATCAAAGGAAATAAAGGCAAGACTAGAAAAACACGGGCAGCAAAAACTTGGCTCTGGTGGTTATATGAAATTAGCCGCACAAATTGTAAGTATCAATAAATGAAATATTCTATCAAAATAATAAATTGCAAACAATTTTGGTTTTATCACACCATAGAAGCAAAATTCATAATCTTATGCAAAAATGTAGGGCTCTGAATTCAACAGAGTGCCCATAGAAGAGGACCTGAAGATTGCCTTCCAACAAGGCTATGGAGCCATGACTGAACACCTAAGACTCTTTACTAGTAAAACGCAAGCTTCCACTGCATCCAACACATAGGTAAATAAAATCAATGAAGTTTATTTAAAATTGAATACTTGTGCAATCTATTCAATATTAATTTCCACCATAAAGTAATTATGTGCCTATTTTTTTTAAATAGGAAAGCAATGATAATACTGCACATGACATTGGAATGCAACCTAGTGAGGGTGGAGCACAACCTATAAATGAAGGTCGTGGTGTGCATCCTAATATTGGATGTATTCATGTAATACAAAACATGGTATGGATTAATACAATTAAACATCTTTAATTGCAATTGGTGTATTAACTAATGTACCCTTTCCTGTTTCAACTTTAGAGCATGTAGAGCATGATCAACATGTTGAGCATGATCAAGCTAGACAAGATCAGGAACATGATGTGGCCCCACAAGGTAAAGAGGACCACTCTAATGTTCTTTTAAACATGTTTAATTGCAATTGGTGTATTAATTAATGTAACCTTTCGTGTTTCAACTCCAGAGGATTTAGAGGGTGTTCAACATGTTGAGCATGAGGCTATAAGACAAGATCAAGAACATGATGTGGCCCCATTAGGTAAAGAGTGTCACTCTAATGTTCTTTTAATTAATGAAATACTTGTAACAATAATAATAAAACATATCAATTTAACATTTCTTTGTTATTGCAGAAAAACCCCCCTTGCAATGGCCTCCACATCGTGAGTACACAACTAGGAATACATTAAGATCATGAGTAGAGGGCAGAACAACTGAAGGTGGGACAGATGATTTAGAAAATGATACTCCACTTCTTCTTTTTTTAACTGCAAAAAAGAAACAAAAAAAAAAGTGATTGTAATCATATTATGACAACCATATTTTTGATAATATGTAAAAACTGAAAGAATGAATGTTATATGTTAATGAATGAATATTCTATGTTAATGAATGAAGGTTATATGTTATTAATGGATCAATGAATGAATGTTATATGTTATTAAAGGATGAATGAATGATTAATGTTATATGATTAGGTATGGGGAATTGAGAGTGATGTGAGGGGGGAGGGGCCAAATGAGCTTACACCATCACGTGGTTGGCCCTGTTAAGTAGAGAATATTAAACTATTCTCAAAACAAAGATAAGCTCAATAAGGTAATGCACTTTTCAATATTTCATTATGTTTCACTTTTAATCTTATGCAATTTTCATTAGTTCTCTTTGCTTCAATATGTTACCCTTTATACTTATTTTACTTTTTAACACATTTCATATGTTACCTTGGATGCTAGCTTTTGCAAGGGAAGCTATCCACGAATGGATCCCGTCTCTGGGGATATACGAGTTTGGACTAGACAAACTTGGGATGTACTCATGTAGCACAAAAACAAAAGAGAAGAGCCCAGCCATTTCAGCACAAGAATTAGCTTGAGACTAGTACGTGGTTCGAACTAGGTCTGGGTATGAGGGGTCTTGGAGAGAGCCCTGTAACACAACTGGTATTAAATTATTAAACATACAATATTGTAATTATGTGGTTAATGCTAAAATCATCCACAATTCACTATGTGATGAGTAGTTAGTGATGATGTCATGCCATTGTTTGGTAGGTTATTGATTCTATAGTTGCTCCCAATAATCATCTCTAGTTGCTTACATGCCATTTGATCCATATGAGGGGCACCTTTCAATCTGGGTAGCAATTTTATAGATGATTCTCTTATTTAGTGACCAATGGAATAAGTGAGTGGATGGATTGCTCCTAGTAATCACCTATCATGTGCTTCATGCACTGATGATAAAATAATTTCATTAGATAGAATTAATATAGTTATGTATTAATATGTTTCTAGTTTGGTTTTTGGTTTGGGTTTAACTATTAACATATTTTGCTAGAGATCCATCACAAAAGTGACCTCTCTCTCTCTCTCACACACATGCACACTCAATTTATCGCTCTATGACACACACAACTGACCAAAAATATAATGTACTATTTGGAAATAATTAGTTGTGGATTTAATTTCTATTTGAACTCAATTGTAATCAGGTGGGATTCATACGTTGCAGGAACAATACTTGTTTTGATTCATGAGCTTGGTGTGTAATTCAATGATTGCATCAACATACTTGTATGTTGTCTTTACACTAAATTTTTCCTATAAAATGTTAAGAACATATTTTACTTTATTCCACTATGAGAGAAGAAGGTGACTATTAGATTTTTTCCCAAGGAGATCTTCACATATTTGAAATTTTACCATAAGTCTTCCATTTTTTCATCCATACCTATCTCAACTATTAAAACTGATTTTGTGATTAATCCTTTCAAATTAGTAGACAATTTTTTACTTTTTGATTGGTTAATGAGGGTTTTTGTAGGGATTCCACAACCGTAAGACACAAATTTGGGTCCCTAGTTTCCATGTGTGGGTTTTCAACACTATGCCCATATGCTTTGGGACTTGCATTATTGTAGGTCATGTGATACATATCCAACAAATTCTATGGCAATTTTTTCCCAAGTCTTCATTGTTGGGTCTTCTACCATTGTTCTTATAAGCTATTTACTCACTACATGTATCCAAGACCCATTGTTCACACATTTCAAATTAAAGAGATATAACATATTGGCCAAGTAGTATCTATGTCACCCCGATCATGTTTTATGTTTATATTGGCACAATACAATATATCGGCACAACAACGAGCAAGCTTCATTGATAAAAACATTGCAAGAAGCACATTGTTAGCGAGGGAAGATGTTTGAAAGAATAATTTTTTTAAAAAACTATAGGGTTTCGTCACATTTTTGACTAACATACCTCGACGAACCACAAAAATTTGTGAGGAGGTTGTTGTACACACAATGTAGTTTTTGTTGTAATGGCAACAATGGTTTGCTCCACCTCGTCAGAAAATGGATGAACATTTGGTGTTTTTTCAACAATTTCAAATGGGTGTTCTGCAATGTTTTGTGATTTTTTGCGTCGATAGATGGACGAAGTTATGTTTATTTTGCAATAGACACTGCCAACATTTTTGGTGGTGCTAACTGACGATGTTGGGTCGTGGTTTCAACGTATAAAAATTGGTCGTTAAAGTGACAAAATTTAAATCAGTGTTGCATCGGTAAGTCGATAATATTTTGTCGATATGTCACCAAACATTTGTCAGAATTTGTAGTCAAATATAGTAGTGAATATACTTGAAAACCCTCGTTGAAACCTTATTTTTAGGCTACAGCTCACCAAATTTGAAAAGTGAATGGTCAATACCAGCAAGGAAGATTTTGGAGGAGCAGTGAGGAAAGTAATGAAAAAATGGCTAAAAACAGCTAAAAAAAATCATGAAAAATGATGAACGGCTAAGATTCATTTAATGGCCAACAAATTGATACCAACCATTGATCGACAAAATTAGCTTTGTCTTCTTCATATAGGATACACCTTCAGCAGAAAATATATATTTAAGACAAAATTAATATTTTTCTTAAATTAATGTTTTAAATCCTCCCTTAATATAGTAGTGACACATGGATGTAGGAATGATTACCATTTAGTAGTGAAATGTTTTAAAAAATTATAAAATGTGAAGGACTTAAGACTGCATGGAGAGGAAATGCCTTCCATGCAATAGGAATTTTTGGTGCACCAAGGAATCTAAGCAGCCAAATGGCCTGCTTAGGTAGGGGTCCCATGAGGGGTGCTTAAGCTCTATGGATTATGATCAAATTTGAAAGAAAAATGAATAAAGGAGTAATAGTCATTTATTTAGTCATTAATTTAGTCATTTATTTAGTCATTTTTATTTGTCTGATATTAATCATTTATTTAGTTATTTAGTTGTGATTTTACCCAATGACCAAATTAGTCACTTATAAATGACCAATTAGTCATTTATTTGCAGTATTTTACTAGTGTTAGTCACGTGACTAAATTTTTTAGTCACGTTGTCATTTATTTGCCAATATTCTACTAGTGTGTAGATCTTGATCTCAAATATGATGTGAAATAATTCGTGCAAGATGGATCTTCAATGCTACATTAACAATCTTAGCTCAACAACATGTATTAATACATTAAGCCCTTGACATGATGAAATGATCTTGAATTGCTGCAATAAAACATTGATAATCTACCTTTGAATGCCTTTGAAATGCTCTTGAAATGCTCTAATGTTTGAAAACTTGAATACTTAGGCCTCTTGTAAACTTGCTAGGTGAAATAATGTGAATTAACCCCATATTTATACTAAATTTGGAGATTTAACCTCATAATTCAAATAATTCAAGCTGACCTCATATCTAGGAATGAAAATTATTAAAATCCTACCAGAATTAAATTCAAAAAGGGGGTCCTTATTAAGGGAGGACCTATTTGCCACCTAGGGAGAATGGGTCCTGGCACAAGTTTCTAGGATCTTGCCTTCGGGGGATGAAATAACATCAAAAACCCATGTCAAATATGCAAAGAAAGGAGGGTCCTATAGAGGGAGGACCCATTCACCACCTAGGGTGAATGGGTCCTATCACCATTTTCTAGGACCTAAAATTTTCCAAATTAAATGTTTTACAATTTAAATATTGGGTGTCGAGAAGGATCCTTCGAAAGGTGTCATAAATAAGGCTTAAATTTGAATTAAATGGGATAATTAACTCTAATAAACCATAATTAATTAATGAGACCCTAGATAAGTGTGAAAGTGTGTTGCAACACTTTACAACACCATAAATAAGGTACAACCTAGGTACATTTTATTTGAAAAGGGGCCCACTAGGCTCTATTAATTAAAGTAACCCTAGAAAAGTGTGAAAGTGTGTTACGACACTTTACAACACTTCAACAAGGTACAATTTAAGTACATTTAGTTTAAAAAGGGGGCCCTAGATTAATGTGAATGTGTGGGTGATCCCACAATACTGGTTTACTATTTTTGGCTAAAGTAGACATTGAACTGAATTTTTTTAACGAAATCTTCACTTTCGAGCACCTATAGTGGCTAAACCGTGAGGAATTTGAAGATGATGCAAACTAGTGATTTGTGAAATTTTGTCTATAGATTCTAAAAAAAAAAATTCAATTTTTTTGGAATCAGATTGCACTTATTTTTCCATCTCCTTCAAAAACTAGTTTTTAACAATAAACACCATTTTTAAAGAGTGGCGTTACTGGCTAACATATAACTTTTTTTCTATGAAGGATAATTTTTTTTATTTTTTTTTAATTTAGATTTTTAACTACAATATCTAGTGCATGGAATTAGTTTCATAGAATTTCATTGAATACTTTTTTCTTAATTAAGTTTCAAAGTCAAACTAGTTATAATTTAGACATGATTTACTAGCTAAAACATAACTTTTTTGTGTGTATCAAAATTCAATATTTTTTTTTGGTTGGATCAAGTACATCAATATCTAGTGCATAGATATTTTTTAGATTTTTTTTGATATTATGCTATTTTTCCACATGTGAAGAATAAAGAGCTTGATTTTCGATGAAAAATCTACATTCACAAGAAATAAAAAATAAGTATAATAATCAAATTAAATTTATTTAAAATTATACTTTTTGGGAAGCTTATAATAAGGACTACATACAAAAAAAAAATTAAATCAATTCATTTGATCCCCCAAGAGGTAAATCAAAAGTGGTTTTTTATCAATATTTTGATAGGTGTAAAAGAGACTCTATTATAGGTATGGTTTAAAATTAGCAGGGTTCTATCCAAGGGGGTTTGATCTAAGGTGGTTTGATCAAACCCTCTTTAATTGGAATCCTTTAAATGGAAATTTTCAAGGATTAAATCATTATATTTCTAAAAATATGTGATTTCACCAAAAATCAGGATCTCCTAGAAAGTGTAAACCATTATTGTGGATCACCTGTGTACAACACATTACAACATTAAACCAAGGCACAATTAAGTAAATTCTATATCAATTATTCCCAAATTAAGTGAGGGAAAAGGGATACTTTTTCTATCACTACCCCATGTACTGGTATGAGATTTGAAGTTGGAGCACTCATATATGTAAAAATTTGTACAGTTGATCACAAAAATCATTACTAAATGGTTGTAATATTGATCCCAAAGATCATTGTTGAACCTAATAAATTTTATAGTTGATCGCAAATATCATTGTTGAATGGTTGCAACATTGATTGCAAAGATCATTGTTGAATCTAAAATTTGTACTCTTGATCACAAATATCATTCTTGAATGGTTGTAACCTTGACTACAAATATTATTTTTGAACCTAAAAAGTTAAAGTATTGGTGTTGGTGGAGACCACCGAGCCTAGGATCACCATCTGCAAAATAAACCTTCACAAATATGAGAGAAGCAACATGCCACACGAAGAGTGAATGAAAACTGAGATGGTAAATTACATAGAGTACAAGCCTTTTTAAAGGCATGAAAAATATTCAAAATGGGTGAAAAACTACCTGATACGAAAAACAACCACCCAAAATAATTTTCCTAAGTTAAAACTTAATACTACACTAACACCCCTTCTTAAGTGAAAACTTCGCGAGATTATTATATGCAAGATGAAAATGCAAGATGGATCTCAACTACAAGGCCATGTTAGGTATTCATTTACAATGCAAAATGTAATTCAATCTCTCACAAATGAAGAAAAGGAGAAAAACCTCATAGGAAAAAAATCCTCTCCAAAAGAGAGAAAAAGAAAAACAATATGCATGGATGGAGGACTCAATAACACCCCCCAAGGACTACATACATCAGGTATATACAATCAATGGCCCCCCTCATAAGAGGGAAAGAGAGAGACTATAAATCTCCCCCATAATGTGTAATCGCCTGCAAAAATGGTAAGTTCCCGAAGAAAAAACATGATCTAATGTCGACAAACAACTTGTCTCCCTTTTGGAAGAAACAAAACCAAATACAAATACAGGAATTCTTCCCATTCTAGATAAGAATTAGTAAGTGAAATCCAAATGTAGGATGATATTTTCTCTACAATCTACTCATGTGTCGTCAAGACCTTGGAAGATGATTCCATGAACTAATTAGGAACGTGCCCAATAACAATAGGAGGTGACAAATAGGGTACCACTAGAAATTGATTTTGAACATTCTCCAAAGATAGAGATGCAGTGACAAGATTTGTACCACAACTATCATCAAATAGGAAAATTAATCCCTCAAATGTGTCTTCCAAGTCTAAAATGCATGAGATTCCATGAACAATGAACTAATGTCTGGAAAATAGGAATCCCAATTAGGAAGGTCCAATGATAATCCTATTGCTTGAGAATGATGGAAGTAATTAATGAAGGTGGATCAACTATCTCTGATGAAGAATCAAGAACCTCTAAAGCAACTACAACTTCATCTAAAGTCTCAAAAACCTCCAAAGGATCACAAGCATGGTTTATCTTCTATGAAGAATAAAGAGGCACATTGGGATTGGAAAGAGGGTCATGGAGAGATGGCGGAGTATCAAGATCTCCATATGAGTCTCGAATGTAAGTCAATAGAGCATAAGGGCACTCAAAATGAACAAGTGAATCCAAAAGGTCACCATCATTTATGTGCTAAAAAATAACTCTAAAGTCTCTAGCCCTATATCATTTCCAAATCATATGCCGACAACGTGTGCTTGGAATAGGAACTTCATTATAAGAATATGGCAATAGATTTTTCTCACTAAGATGAGTGAGAATAAAATTACTCCATTTCCTAAAGTTCCCTTTCTCCAAAGAAACCATTATAACTTCAAAATTTTCAAAGATAGTGCTTTCACAAGTATAAAAATTTCAAAATCGAATTATAAGATTAAAAAAATTGATTTGGTGCAAAAGTTGTACCCTTAAAGCACCATGGTCTTCAGGGCACAAGAATCCACATAGTTTTCAAGCACAAACCGCCACATGGAGCACACCACCACAAGCCTTAGGTCATGCAACAATGAGAGTGTTGGACAATAAAAGGGTTGTTTATGACCAATATCTCACCAATGTGGGATAATTGTTCGCATTCAAAACAACTTCAAGAAACCTTGGGCCCACTTCCTCTTCGACTGTGTAGTATTGAAAGCCTAAATATTTAGGGGAAACTTTATAAATTATAAAAAATTTCAAATATTTTTCCACCAAAGCCAAAATGTAGTCACACCTCTAATGGCACCTTTCTATATCAAAATTGGCCCTCTTTCAATCACTCCCCTCTTCAAACCATTACACTACCTTACTCTATCGTGGTTTGCTCTCTGCAACCAAAAAAAATCAAATGGAAGATAACACCCTATAGCCAAAGGAATATCATGCCGATAGATAGTGAATGAACACAATTTGCAAGATATATCTACTCCTTCCATTATTGAATTAGGAAAAATGAATCTCCAAATCGTAATAGGTAGACAAAAAAATGCACAGAGTAAAACACTCGCGCCATGCAACAAGTGATACAATTCAGCACCCAGATATGTCTAAAATCACCATTTTAGGGTTCTCAATGTGTAAATTCACACCTCCTCTGAAAGAAAACAGACCTCCCAACAAAAGTTTGGAAAAGAAATTGAATATCAATTTGGATTTCAAAAAACTTTTGATGAAGACTCTCAAGGGAAGGAGGGCAGAATGAGAAACTCTAATACCATGTTGGTGGAGACCACCATGCCCAACATCACCATCTACAAAATAAACCTTCACAAATATGAGAGAAGCAACATGCTATTTCACTAAGAGTGAATGAAAATTGAGATGGTAAATTACATAGTGTACAATCCTTTTTAAAGGCAAGAAAAATATGAAACAAGTGAAAAACTACCCGATACGGGAAACAACCACCCAAAATAATTTTCCTAAGTTAAAACTTAATACTACACTAACGATTTGTTGTAGAGATTATTGTTGAATAGATGTAGCCTTGATCACAAAGATTGCTACTAAATTTGTGAAAGATTTGATTGCAAAAATCATTGTTAAAATTGATCGTAGAGATCATTGAAGTTTTTGGTCACAAAGATCATTTTTGAAGTTGATTGCAAAGATTGTTATAATCATTGAATGATTTGATCGAAAAGATCATTGTTGAAATTGATCGAAAAGATCATTGTTGGAATTGATCGCAAAGATCATTGTTGAAATTGATCGTAGAGAGATCATTGCTAAATTTGTGGTGTCCTTGATTGTAAATATCACTGGGAATGCTTCACTTTCTCTATTGATATAACTATGGATAATGTCTTACTATGGATAATGATGCCCAAAAGTAATCAAGGCTATTTAAAAAAAGGATAAGTTTTTATACTTTCAAGAAGGCATTTGTGTTAAATATTCTTCATTTGTACATGGGTAGCTAATAAACCTATTTGTTATGAGTGGCCCCCATCATCTAGTTTTTTTGTGTGATAAAATAAAGTTTATGGGGGGTGTTAAAATATAAAATTTATTTAATTATGAAGATTCATGTCTCTTGTAAGAGACTCCTATCTAGATATGTATTTAATGATCTTTGGATCCATATTTTCCAATGTAGAAAACATATGAATTTATTCTATCCAATTTTCTACATAAAGAAAGTTGGAATCGCTCTAAACTGGACATATCTTGAAAGTTTCCCTTTCTTGATGTGTGTCTTCTTTATAGAAGTAATTTTTTGATCACTCATGTTTGGTTATATCTTGAATATCTTGGTTTATTTTGGTTTAATTATAGCATCAACACCACTCTAAACACCATTAAGCTACTTTAGCTAACATATTAGGAGAACAATGAACATTTTGTACTGTGAAGAGAAAAACTAATAAATTATAGAGCACCCTAGTTTGCAAATCAAAAGTCCTTCAAGGTTTGTTAGAAGAAGAATTCACACAAAATTAGATTGAGTCCAAGGGACATTTAAATAAGTATTCGAACACCTCAAACCAACAACCCCAAGCAAAAACCATGTCACTTTGAAATGGAGCAAAGAGGCAATTAGCTTTGTAGAAATTTGGAGATAATAAAATATTGATATTATATTTTCTACTATGAAAGATATGGATCCAAAGATCCTTAAGTACATGTATGGATAGGTGTGTCTCTTTCATGAGACATGACACTTGGTAACTAAATAAAGTTTATATTTTTAACACCCCCCATAAACTTTATTTTATGACCACCTATAACAAATAGATTTATTATCTGCCCATGTACAAATGCAGAATATTTAACACAAATGTCTTCTTGAAAGTATGAAAAATTAGCCTTATTTTGAATATCTTTGACTAATTTTGACCATTTTTTTCAATGGTAAGACCATTCTCCAAAGGTATGTCAATAAAGGAAGTGAAGCATTCCCAATGATCTTTATGATCAAGAACTTCATAGATTTATCAATCATCTCTATGATCAAATTCAATAATGATTTTGTGATCAATTTAAACCATGATCTTTGTGATCAATCTCAACAACGATCTTTTAGATCACTTTCAAAAAAAAAAAAATTGATCAATTTATTCATTGATTAGTAATGTTCTTTGCGATCAACTTCAACAATGATCTTTGCCACCAAAAGCTTCAACAATCTCTATGATTAACAATAATTTTTGCAATAAAATCTTTCACAAATTTAGCAATAATCTTTGTAATCACAAGGTCATTCAAAAATGATATTTTCAATCAAGAGTACAACTTTTAGGTTCAACAATGACCTTTTCAATCAACATTCCAACCATTCAACAATGATATTTTCAATCAACTACACAACTTTTAGGTTCAACAATATTTTTTTGTAATAAACACTACAACTATTTAGCAATGATCTTTGTGATCAACTGTACAACTTTTACATTCATGAGTGCTCCAACTTCAAATATGATACCACTACATGGATAGAATTCAAGTAGCCTTTATAGTAGTCAAAATCCATAGATTAGTTTATATGGCTTCTAGGATGATATTTGACCATGATTTGTTATTTGTATGACATGAGAATATTTATGCTTGTACAACATTTTGAACATATTTGTGACCTTTTTCCAACTAGATACACCAATCCATCCATAATCCATTTGTATACTATCTTTTAAAGGTTGTTTCTTCCACTTTTTGTTCCAACACAATTTCTGAGAATGGTTCTTCAATCCACAGATACTGCAAGGATGAAGATCCCAACACATCTCTTTTTATGTCCATGCCTATGACAATTAGAATATTGTATGCATTGTATTTCTTGAAATAAGTTGTTTGAATTTGTAACATCTATATTATCATTTTTATTTCTACTAGCACATCCAAGGCCTTCATTCTTTGGCCTTATGACTGGCTCAATGGGATCTATAATTCCTTGTCCATTTTTTCCCAAAAATTTTTCCTTCATATCCCATTTGTTTTCATTATCTTGAATCCAACATTCTTTGAAGAAAATGATTTCTCATTATCCTCACAACTAGAAAGATTTGTAGATTCAATAATATTGTTGTCTTCCTTACACTTTTCATCAAGAGAGGCTTTAGCTATATCAAATTTATCAAACAATTCATCAAATGAATGAAACAAATTGCTTGTGTCACATGATACATTACATAGTGTAGGTTTTGAATTTAGATTATGGTTTTTCTTTATGTAAGCTTCAAACTTTAGACTCTAGTTTTCCTTTACATAAGCTTCAAGTAATTCACTAAACAAAATATTTTCTTCTCTCAATTTTGATATATCTTCCCTTTGTGACCTATTTTTTGTTTTTAATTGTTCACTTTTCTTTCTAATTTTTTCAAATTCTCCTTCCAAAGTATTTCTCATACATATTAAGTTTTTATTTTCTTTCCTTTCTCTTTTACCAACCTTTCCCATTGAAAATTAATTTCCTTTTACAATGGTTATAATTTAATCACACAAGAAAACTTATGTAATACTTGATGACAATTGATTTTAGTGGTTTCACACACCTTTACTCTTCTATGATTTGAAATGGTCTACTATCTCTTCAAACTTCTTTCAAACCCTCAAATTTTCCTTAAATAGACCACAATTTCCACATGATTATCTCCTTTGAATGTAAGAGTATTTATTGCTTATCTTCTCAAATTGAAATCTTTCCTAGAAATTTCAAACTCTTCAAAATTTGTGTTCTCCTTTAAAGATTTGATTTCTTCTTTGCAAACATGCAACAAAATTTTGAGTTATACAATCCTTTCTTGAACAATGATGTCTTTTGCATGCATTAATTTTAAACTTTCTTTTTTACTAACCAACACAAAATAAAAATATTATAGCTTTTAAATTAACCTTTGATCACAGTGACTCGTTCCTTCTCCAACCATTTGATGACTTATCCCAAAGTTAGGTTTTGATTTGTCTCTTTATCTTGCTATATGACTTGTCCTTTCCTTAATGAAAACTATTTCTCTATGGAATCCACTTCACCGATTTTGTAATTTGGTTTCAAATGAAACTGCAATCTTTATAAAGTGTGCTTTCAAAAATAACTTTGAACTCCTTTCTAACCTATTGGCATTCAAATTAGTGATTACTTGCAATTGTATTTCCTTGTTCTCTTATCAATGGTATATCCTTTTTCTTTTGAAAGGTGATGAAAGGAAAAAATAATTTGAAGGTCTTCAATATGCCTTTGAAACCTATGTTGGAACTCCCATTTAAGGTTCTTATGATTTACTAGTTTTCCTTTTCAGGGCTTTGATTCCTAGAGCTTTTGAATAATGATCCCAATTTTCCTTTTAATTTTTTGTAGCTTCAAGAACTAATTCAATGACCTCTTTTTCTTTGCAATCACCTTTTAACTTGTCTTCAAACAAAACCACTGATGTGACATTAAGCAACGACGGTTAACAAACAATTATCTCTTTTGCATACCAAATACACAATGAATAATCTCCTTTGGATGTGCTAAACTTCTTTACATCAACCTTGAAAATACAACTTCCATTCTCCAAAGAGTGGCTTTAACTTTGGTGATTCCTCCTTTGTGTTAGAAAAAAATCTTATAAACAACGATCTACATCTAAAAATCCTTATTCAGGTGGCAACATAAAATCTATGAACTTGCCTTCAATCTTTATTGCCTCTATGACCTCATATCTTTGAAAATAATTCAACAATCTATTATTCAGAACCTTTAAAGTCATTAACTACTGCAACAACTTCATAAATTGGGGCCTCCTTGATTACTTTCTCCTAGATAGTGATTTATTTCTTTAGTCATCCACTTTGAATAATCTCTTGCAATCAACATTGAAAAAATTATGTGATTTGCAATGTCTTAGTGATCTCCTTGAAAGAATGTCGTTGAAAGATTTTGATAGGCAGGTGTAGCAGGGGAGTTGACTTGAGAAAGGCTCAGTCAAAAAATTAAATATTTCCAACACAATTTCAGTGGCAAGAAGATTAATTTAAAAGCTAACTTTGGGATAAGTCATCAAATGGTTGGAGAAGGAAAATGACCTCTCAACGTTGTTCGTTGATGAGCTGATAGGTCATTTTCCGGTCAAAAGCATTTACCCCTTGAATAAAAAAAAAAACAATATTGCACTTTTATTAGAGTGCATGAATAGAATTATCATTCAAAATATTGTGCCTCTAATATTGTTACCATTGAGGTTCCCTTACAAAAATATCAATCTTCCTACCACTGAAATTATGTTGGAAATATTTAATTTTCTAACTGAGCCTTTCTCACATCAACTCCCATGCTACACCTACCTATCAGAATCTTTCAACGTCAACCCTAGTTTTCCATTCAATGGCATTGATATTATTCTTCATATCTGTCCCATTGTATTGTCCCAGTCTCTCTTAGCCATTCCAGCCGCTGCCTTGCAAACTCAACCTGCATTCATCAAACACCAATGTGAGAATCT
Organism: Sequoia sempervirens; assembly: GCA_007258455.2. Classification (NCBI taxonomy): domain Eukaryota; kingdom Viridiplantae; phylum Streptophyta; class Pinopsida; order Cupressales; family Cupressaceae; genus Sequoia; species Sequoia sempervirens. The sequence continues at coordinate 14,646 of VDFB02335620.1, forward strand.
GATTGTTGACAACATTTCATCAAAGTGTTAGCTCAAAATCATGATAAAAACCATTAAATTAGCCATTAAGCATCAACACTAGATCATCAAAATGAACATAAGCAGCATACAATAGTGAAATTTACCAAATTAAAGCATGGAAATGCAAGAATTCATCATTAGATTCATCAACTTTACCAAATTTCCTCACTCAACAGTGCCTCCTAGAAAATCTGGAAAAATCTGAATGGACCAAAATTCTACGAAAATGACAACATAGCATGAATTCCAGGAAAATGAAGGGGAGAAGGAGAAATTGGGAAAATCTGACTAAACCGAAATTCCACAGACGACTCAGAACTCCGAACACCAACGTATTTTCAGGAAACTGAAGGGATTCGAGAAAATCTGGCCAGGATGAAGAATTCTGAAGCAAGCATAAGGTATACCAAGAGATCACTCAAATGAAGAAGGAATGCATATATCATTGAAATTCATCAAAATAAGAAAAGAATATCAAGCATTCATCCTTAGATTTACCAATTTTATCCAACTTCCTAAATTCCACAAGGCACAGTAGAGAATTTAGAAAAATCCGGTCGGACCGGATTTCCACGGAGGGCGCAAAAATCTGAACTTAGAGCACACTTCTGGGAAGCTAAAGAGATCCGGGAAAATCCGATCAGATAGGAAAATCCTGAACCTAACCAAAACCCTGAACACTGGCCACGACTTCGCTCAAATTGACCAAAGGTCACAAATTTGAGGACCCCCCGGCACGAAATTCATTTAACATGGTCCTCCTATAGATCTTCTTCCAATCCTAGGCTCAATCGAAAGCAAAACAAGACGAGATGGCGATGCCCTGGGCATGAAACCCTAGATTTTAACCATGAATGCACAGGGCAAGCCACGAAATGCCCAAACACATAGGAATTGGAACTCCAAGCAAAACCATAACGTTTTAAAGCACAACAAGATGAACATCCAACTCAGGAGAACAGAAATGACAGAAAAATGGCCTAAAGCCCCAAAAATTTGACCAAACTCAGAAACTCAACGACCAGATGGAAATCCAAAAAAATCCGACCTAGACAGAATTCCGCGAAGGCCAAAAATCTCTGAATTAGCTCAAAAATAGACCAAGCCGAACTTAGAACGCAATTTGGGAAAATCCGGATGGGGCAGACAAACTAGGAAAATTTGACTGCGGTGGACAAACCTGAACTCTCTAAAAAAAACCTGAACTTCGCATTGAAACTAGAGTTCGAATGCAAACTAGGAAAATCCAGACGGACTAGAAAATCCTGAATGAGGGAAAAACCCGAACTTCGCCCAAAACTTAAGATTTTCAATAATCAACTTAGGAAAAACACTTCAGCAAGCAAGATAAACATATTAAGCATATGCCAAGGCAAAGAAAAACCTCAAAATCGAAGGGGGAAAAACACAAAGAGCGAAAGAAAAAGAGGGGGTCCCATTTTAATCAAATTTAAAGTGGGGTGGTTATGCAAGGCATAACAATTGGCGACTTGGCTGGGAAAATGGTTTAACCATTTTCAAGAAACTGAGGGATTCAATTACCGAGAACTCCTAGTTTATGGACATCAAAATTTGAGTTAGGTCAGTCTCAATAAACAAGGTTGAGCTAGAATCTCAAATTTAAATCAACACTAGCTACCCCTGAATCTATGTGTGTGCTTGATGGTGCATCACCCTTTTACAAATTTTTCCTCATCTTTTGAACAATGGTGTACATGATTTGAGCTACATGAGTTGATTCCCTTTAACTGTTGTGCAATGATATCCTAGGCATTGCTCTGCTGCCAGTCAAGCATCCATAGCTCTGACGGAGATACCTCTAGTTTTCTCACAACATTTCTCTGCTACCAGTCAAATGTCCATAGCCCCGATAGAGATACTGGAATCACCCATTCAGTATTGAGTTTTCTTTTCTTAGATAGTTCTCTTTTCTTTTTCTTTTTTTTATTCAATTCCTTCTCAATATGCCAGATGTCCAACATTTGTACTGGGTTGAAAACTACCATGGACCTCATAACATCTGGGGAATCATATTTTTCACTCAAATCTTGCAACACCCTCTTACTAAGACAAATATAACATTACAAAAGGAGATGTTTCTAATGATTTGTGACAGATTCAATCGTAGTTAGTGAAGATTTCTTACTTTACACCTTGTTCTCAATGAATTTCCACAACTCTCACTGACAATGAACATAAAACAATGAATTTAGGACAAAATCATCCAATCAGAAAACTTGAAAATATCTGAACCAACTTCTCTCCTAGCAACCAAAGTATACTTCAGATAACAACCCCCTTACTCAATTATATAAAATGAAGGGCCCTACAAAAAAGAAACAAAGGAATAAAAAGCAAGGAAAACACAAGGGAAAGACAAAACCAATGAAACAACAAACTATTTACATATATACAACCCAACAAAATACCAGATCATTTTACAACCCAAAATAATGTTTGAGAAACTGTCCATTGACAGGAAATGGAACAGGTTCTCATGTTAAACTACTTAGCCAGAAAGCATTTTCTTCTAGGATTTCAGCAATTTGGTAGGGATGCAACCAGAGCTTATCAAACTTCTGGTGGTCACCCTTCTTTTCATTGGCTTTATCCCACAGTAAGACAAGGTTTGATATCCTGAAGGCCTTGAATTTGGCTCTTTTGTCAAACCAACGTTTGACAACAGCCTGGTGCCTAAAGAATTGTTGTAAACCAGCATCTCTCTGCTCTTCTAGTTTTAGCAAGCTAGCTAACCTTACTTCAATCCTATCATCATTAGAGTAAAATTCATGCATATATTTTAGGACAGGTATTTGCAAGTGAATAGGGAACATAGGCTCTTGGCCATACACTAGCTTAAATGGTGAAGTCTTCAATGCAGCCTTGAACCTAGTCCTATCTAATCATAACGCAAATCTTAACTGGGTATGCCAGTCTCTAAGATTGTTCTCTAACAATTTTTTTATTACTCCTAGGAGATTCTTATTATTTGATTCTACGACTCCATTTCCTTGTGGATAATAGTTTGAAGAATACTTTAAAACAATCTTATGATCATAAGCCCATGAAATGAACTCGGCAGAAGAAAAGGAAGGGCCATTATCACATACCAGTGCAAAGGGTACTCTAGACCTGGTTGTGATGCATTCAGTGGGGAACTTGGTTACTACCTCCGTTGTGCTATTCTTGCAAGGTATAGCTTTTGTCCATCTCGTGCAGTAATCCATGGCGGTCAGAATGAATTTATGTCCTATAGAAGAATTTGGGTTAATTACCCCAATAAAATCAAGTGCCCATTGGGCAAATGGCCTTACCTCATAAATAGGTTGCAATAGCATGGCTGGATGACGTTCTCTTGATGCAAAAATTTGACATATATGACATTTCTTTACATGTTGGTGGGAATCCTTAAACACACATGGCCAATAATAACCAGATCTGAGGATCTGATGTGCCAAAGAATCTGCAGAACCATGACCAGTGCCATGTTTCCCATGAAATTCAGCAATTGTGTGCTTAGCTTCTTGCTGATCAAGGCATCGTAGATAAACCCCTTCAAAATTATTTATGTATAACAATCCTCCTTTGAGCATATAATGGGAGATTTTCATTCTTACTGCTCTCCTCTAAGTTGTATTCATTCCCTCTAGGCACTGATTATTGAGCATGAAATAAATAATATCGGTATACCAAGAGTCATTAGAAAAGGATTGTGTTGTGTACTGCTGACAAATAATGTTCTTTCTAGCATCTACCATTGCTTTAGATAGGCCTTGACCTCATACAAGCTTCATAGGGCGAATCTTCAGATCGAACTCCTGCAAAATAGTCATCCATTTCCCCCCTTCGTTCTCCCAACTCGCTCTGCATAAGTAGAGACTTCATAGCAGCATCAGGAACCACAACAATAATCTAACTTCGAAGGATATAATGCCTAAACTTCTTGATAAATCTAACCAACACAAAAAAAAAATTCTCAAGAGGTGGGTACTTGACTTCAACATTCTTAAACAGAGAGCTCATGAAGGTGATTGGCCTTTCATCCCCCTCCTCTCTTCATTGTGTCAGGATAGTTGCACATGGAGCAAAATAATAAATATAAAATGGATTCAAGTAGTCAGGACTTGTGAGAACTGGTGCCTCCGAAATGGATTGCTTGACCTGAGAAAAAGAAGCCTTTGCCTCATTACTCCATTCTATTCTAGCATTTTTCTTCATCATTTCATTCAAAGGTTTAACAATTTTTGAAAAACCTATGATAAACTTCCTCACAAAGTTGATCTTTCTGAAGAAAGATCTCATCTCCTTCTTACTTCCTGGCATGTTTAACTTCCGAATAAACTCAACTCGGTCTGGATCTATCGATATCCCTCTTTCTAAGATTATGTGTCCCAAAAGTTTCCCTTCAGAAACCCCGAACACACACTTTTTAAGATTCATAGAAACACCATATTGGATACATCTTTCAAGAACTTTAGCCAAGTTTACAGCATGGTTTAGTCTATCTTTAGAGAATATTATCAGGTCATCCATATAAATGATGATGCACTTACCAATCAAATCTTTGAACGCTACGTCCATTGCATGCTGAAAGGTTTCTCTAGCATTTATCAAACCAAATGGCATTGATAGGGACAGGGTTGGATTGAGTCAATCACTGGCTCAATGCTCTGGGTTTCCAATTGATAACCCCTTGGTGTTTCTCTCCACCACTCAACCTGTAGGTCCTAAAAGTAATTAGGCACCCTTGGTCCTCTCTTCCAACCCTGCTATCAAGTTCCAAATCATTCACCAAGCCTAACTTGATGCTCTTCCTCTCTTTCACCACCTAGCCCTTAGTCACCTTAAAGGCTAACCATTCTCAAATGTTTCCTAACTCTGTTACAGGGGTGTGTGACACCTTCCAAGGCTTCCAAAATCATCTTCTACAGGTGCTTGAACATACACCAGGCTCCAACTCTTCATCATTTTCATAAAATCTCTATTTTAGGGTTTGGGCAGGGCTACAAGCCTTGAGCCCCTTTTAGCCCTCTCAACACAAGAAGAAGTTTAGAACTCTTTCCTTTCAACAGCTTGTGCCAAACTTTCTTCTGACACTATAGCTCTTTTCCCAAGCTCCAACAGATTTTTGGTATTTGGGACCTTTCATGTCCGTATAGAGGTACATTCTAGTCTTGGTGGAAACTAGGGTTTCTTTAGACCTTTCCTTGGTCTGTTTTGCCTTTTTCTACCTCCATTTGATCTGACAAGGACTGCACTCTTCTTTCCAACCTTCTTGGGACCTCCTGCAACTAGTATACACTCTGCTGTGTTTAAAAATTTGCCATCCCTGCCACGTTAGGGTTTGTTTCCAACTACCTTTTCCCAACCGGGCAACACAAGCTCGCCTAGGAAAAGATTAGAATCATGCTTTCATAACTTTCAAAGACTACTATATTTACACTATATACAAGGATGGAGTCTAGTTTTGTTTCCACTGCTTCCATACTTCTTGGTATGGGCAGAAAACAAGCTAAAACTCCTTTTTCTGATCTTTACCAGACAAAACAGCAAAATAGAAAAGAACACAGTATTTACAAAAAGATGAAAGCGATGGAGAAACTAACTAAAATGCCACAAGAAATTTTTGAAAGGTTTCACTACATGCTATTCAACTCAACAAAAGCTTTACTTAATTCATTTCTTGCAGCTATCACACGCAAGAACATAAAAATTAGACTTTTTCCAACAAAAATCACTGTTTTCTTTGATTGTTCTCCTAAACTGCCAACATTCAAAACTTCTAACCTCTTCAAAAGTTTGAGAGATCCCTTATACAATGCCAAGAAACAGTTAGGTTTTCTCCCTCGATCTCAAAACGACCAAAACATTTGGTGTTCGAAAACATAATGTGTTTTACAATCTTAGACTCAAGCTTAGAAAACAACCCCTCAAAGGATTGTAAAAACTTATTCAACTACTCACTAAGAAACAAAAGGTCCTCAACCACAAAATAGAAGGTAAGAAAGACCTTACCAAAACAACAAAAAGGATTTTTAAACAAAAACCTTCAAAATAAGCTTGCACTTAGGCACTTGGGCAGGTGCTCCTGCACCAGGCATCCTCCTATAAGAAAATGTTCCCCACTTAGTAGTGAAGGTTGTCTTCATAATTAACGATCACTTGATTGTACCCAGAATAACCATCCAGGAACGATAGCATTTGAGACCCATTGAAAATTTGCAAGACTTCGTCCAGAGAAGGGAGTGGGTAGTTGTCTTTTTTCGAGGCTCTATTCAGATTCCTAAAATCCATAGCCTAATCTCCCCATTCTTTTTATGAACTGGGACCAAGTTAGCCACCCATGTTGAATGTCGCACACAAAAGATTATTCTTGCAAAAATCAATTTCTGAACTTCCTTAAAGATTAGTGGTTCAATCAGGGCGTTGATAGGACGTTGTTTCTGCCGAAATGGTTTAGCTTCAGGTTTCAAAGGAATAGTATGAGTTATCACAGAAGTATCAATTTTTTTTAGATATTCATACACCCAAGCTATTTCAGCAATATCTTTCTTCAATTCCCTCAATATATCCTCTCTAATTGCTTCAGGGCAAGCCTTCCCTATGTAAACATTCCTTTCAGGGCCAAAGTCAGCTAGGTTAACAATTTCATATTCACCTCCCTTATCTTCGGTTGATACCTTTTCTTGAGCCCTTGGATCTGAATCAAAAATTCTTTCTAAAGCCACCATTCCCTTAGGAATGCTATTACTTTTTAAATTGAGGACACCTTTTGTATCGCAGTCTTTGGGGTTCCAGTCTCCTTGATCCCTGTTAGACTCATTGATGATTTGTCCTTCGAAAACATCTGAGCTTGCTAGAAAAGAAAGGATATGTCGATCATCATCAAAGACTTGAAAGTTCCTAACATTATTAGGGACAGCCGGGGTGGATATCGATTCTACTAAGAATCTCTTGAGCTTGGAGCCTTGCATGCACTCCAGGGTACTTGTGGCAATAGCTAATAAATCAGCTATTTGATTCTCCTCTCTAGGGATTAAACTAATCCCAAAAGCATCAAAGTCTTCAATCAAGTTCCACACCCGATTTCTATAAGCTACCAGTCTTTTATTGTGACATGTGTATTGGTTGTGTACTTGCTTGATAATCACTTCTAAATCTCCTTTAACCATCAAGGTAGTAACTTTCTTCTGATGTGCGAACATTAGTCACTGAGCTAATGCTTCATATTCTGCTATATTGTTAGTGCATTCAAACTACAACCTGTAAGAAGCAAAAAATGTTTTCCCTTTCGGGCTAGTTAACTCAATTCCAACACCACACCCTGTTTTAGATTTGGATCCATCAAAAGTGAGGGTCCATAGTTGATTATGAGTTGGGGTTGATCCCTTTGAGCTTGTTGTGGGGGCTTGGATAAGATGAACCATAGGTGGGGCCACTTGATCTTTTGCATCAAATATTGGGAATGGGTGTTCAATAGGTTCATCAGGTGCAATATTCAATTCCCGCTCAGATATATCATGTAATTCTAGGATATCTTTCTGACAGTTATCTGTATCTTTTATTAACCCCTTGGGTTTTGGTATACTTGTGAGTGCAAGGGTATCAAACAAACCCTGGGGTTGTTCAACACAACTATGTTGGTCTGGTATTATGACCAGGGTAAGTTCAATTTGAGGAGGGACTTCCTCTGAAGGTATATTATCCCTGGTTAACATTATTGCATTTTTGGCTTCAAATGAGAAGTGATCTGAAACGGTCTCAAGGTGACTTGGGCTCATTTCTTCATTTTGGAAAACATGATTTAGAACATTGATGCAGGGTTGGCAGGTCAATTCCGAATTATTTTGGTAGTGCACCCTGCACCAATTTGGGAGTAGAAGACTCCACAAATTGATATCTTCCCCTAAGCCAGCTGATCCTATTGCAGCCTCCTAATCAATACCTGCTGGTTTACACTAGTCATGGGATCATGGAATTCTTGCATTGAAAAATCATCAGAATCAAGAACTGAAAGAGTCAGAATTTCCTCTCTTTTATAAACCCCTATCTCGGTTTCAAAATAAGCTATCTCATTGGGACACTCATACTCAGTGATGATATGTTTGAGGTGAGGTTCACTCTCAATCCTAATCTACGCAGGCATTCCCCTCCATGGTAGCCACATATGTGAAAAGTCGAGGGAGAGATATCCCCCTATACTCTTCATTAGATCTCTGCTCAGAAGCATACCGTAAGTCTCAAGAATTTATGCTACCTGAATATCCATATTGGTTTGAATCCTAGGTTCAAACCCTACTTGCACATGTATATTTTTTAATTCTCCAACTACATCAACCTTGTTTTATCAAGTTGGATGACCTTCTTGTTTGTTTGGATAGGATTCAATCCTAATTTCCTACATACAGAAAATAGCATAACATTTCCAGAAGCCCCTGAATCTAGCAGACAATTGTACAAATTCTTCCCACAAATTCTCAAACTTAAAAGAAATGGTGGGGTCCCTACCTTGTTTCTAAACAAAGTTGTGTTCATGTCTACAGCGGGTGCCACCTTGGTTTTCCCTTTTGATTTATCAGCTTCTTCCAAATCTTTCAACTCTATATCTCATTAGGAAGGGCACCATTTTAGGATGTCAAAGTATGATAAAGTGGTTTTCTGTTTCTGCATCTCAGAAGTCAAATTTTGTGTTATAACTTGCATTATATTTGAAAACACCAGATGAGTTACCTTTGCTAGGGAAGTTAGACGAACCCTTCGATGGAGGAGAGTTGTTATCATCACTCTGATTCAGAGGCACCATGTGGTTAGGTGGTGTTGATGTAGTGAACGGACCCTTATTCTGATTTCTTAGGAAGTGTCCTCCCTTTGTCTGAAAGGCTTGGGCATCATACACATCTTATTCTAGGTTCATTCTCACTCTGCATTGGGAATGAAGGTTCTTCTTCGAAGAGGTCATAATCCATTGTTGTATCCACTGAGCCAACTCCTTTATTTGAATTCCCTTGGAATTTTGGGCATCTGCATGTGCCATCTTCACAACCTTCTCCATTTTAGGACAGTTCACCTCAGAATGAGTTGTAGTATCAGGCAGCCTGCACCAGTTAGTCATAAAATTGAGGTCAACTACATTTGCAGTATGTGACCTATCCTCATTAGCTTGATAATTGTGAGAAACTCCCTAATTATTTGGCCCTATGTTCCATTTTCTGTTGTTATTAGGCCTCTGCTTATATCCTCTATTCTGATTTTCATAGCCTTGGTTAGGGAAGTTTTGGCCTTGATATTTCCTCTGGCTGTGATTGTTGTTGTTCTGATAATTACCCTGATTATTATTGTTCTGATTAGGGTAATTACCTTGATTAGCATAATTAACTTGGTTCTAAGAGTGGTTTAATTTAAGCTGAACCATGTCATTTGTGACTTGAGACAGAGTTTTCTTTAGGGTCTCAACCTCGTTCATGAGTTGAATTATCTTTTCACTCTCAGCATTCTTAGCAATAGGTGGCTGACCGACAGGATTTGGTATTCCAACTTGATTATGATGACTATGTGGACTGTGATGAGCCTGTGATTGTTGAGAGAAGTCAGGAGCTCCATTGGCAAAGAATGGAAGAGGAGATTGAGTCTGCAACTCAAACATAGGTCCATAATGGGAAGAAGACATCCCTAGGATAGTATTGAATAAAGCGGTTGGATTAAGCATCTGATACCCCATAGAAGGAAAACCTCCTCCCAAGTTCCCTTGTTGAGAGCTAGTTTGTTGTTGCAGCTTGATGGCTAGATGATAAACTTTAGACAGAGAATCAATATCTGTCGGCAGATAAGTCCTTTGTAGGAACAAGCTAAGCAAAGGGTCTATAACTCTAAAATATGCCTGAATGGCACTATTCTCAGCAACTAGATAGGGGTCCTGCAATCTCCTATACATTCGTTGGAACCTTGTATTGAACAAGGGAAGTGATTCACATGGCTCCTTCCTAATGGTAGAAAATTGATGGAACAAAATGGTTGGATCCACATAGACTCTGAACTGATTGATTAAATCATTCTCCAGATCTGTCCAGCTCAAAATAGAACCTTATGGAAGATTTAGGTACCAGGTGTACACCATATCCCCTAAGGAATAAGGGAACAACCTACAAACCACATCATGGTGTGCTATATGGGCTATGGTACAAGCGTCCTTAAAGGCTTGTATGTGCTCCTCAACACTCCTTGATTCACCATGAATGTATTTGGGATAGAATTTATCAAGATTCTTAGGCATATCATGAAAGCCTCCAGGAATAGTTCCCAATGGAGAGGGATTATTCACAAAAGATGCCATTGGTGGTGGTGGTGGAGGTTGAGCCAACTACTGGATGGGTTGAACCAGCTGTAATGGCAGTTGAGGTGGATTTTGTGGTGGATTCACGGGTATCCAACGGGGTATTGGTGAAAAGCCTGGTGGAGTGAGTGGAGCTAACAAGGGTGGTATAATGGTTGCCCTATGAATCTTGCATCTCGTTGGGGTCTTGAGTTCTATCAAAGGTGGTGGGTTTTTAGTTGATCGAAGAACTCTATGGGACCTCTCTAGTGAGAAAGACCTAATGTTATCCAGTTTTCTCTTCTAGCCCTCCTTTTAGCGCTAGAACTGTTGAGGTGCCAAATTGACCCACAACATGCAGGTAAGATAAAAGTGAAATATCTCACCTCTCCTAAAAGAGACAATCAGTAATTAAACTAATCACCTCCCAAGGTCTTTGATGTTTGTTCACAATGTTGTTGTTTCACAAAGTGGTCAATATAGCTGTAATGTTCAAGGGGCCTACTATTGCTAAGCTTCTGGATTGTTACAAAATTAAACATCTATCTAAACCTACTTTAACCGTGGTTTTAAAGAAATAGAAAAAGATAGATCCAGGTTTTCAAACTGAAAAAAAAAAAATGTTGATTCATTCAACTAATCAGACTTGTTGACTTCCAAGGAATTCCTAAACTAGAACTGCAAAATAAAATTAACTTGTAATTGATACAAAGTTTCATTCATTCACAGTGCAAACTTTAATAGTAGATTACAAATCATCATTCAAACAAAACATAAGATAAAATTTCATTCCTTGAGAGCTTTTCAAATCAAAAGGATTAACCAAAAAAAATGAGTACCATTCTAGAGCATAATATAAAGAAGATTAAAATCTGGTTGCTCCTACTATTAATGAAACAGATAAGCAACATTTACAAATCTGGCAAGATCACCAGTGTACAGAAAACCCATGTCTTCAAATTATCTCCATCTATGCTAAGAAATTTTGGAAGATACATCGACTCCTCTTCCTGTCTAACTGCAAAACGCGTCTAACTTACTTTGAAACCCTAACTTGTTGTTCGATATCCCATCCTCTAGCTTTATGAATCTTTCTAGCTTAATAACTAATCCTCTAACCTGTCTAACCTGTCTCTAACTCTTCTAAAAACTTTCTAACAATAACCTTCTAACCTTTTCAAAAGAGAGAGATCCTTTACAAAGAGGCGAAAATGCCATACTTATAAAATGCATCCAAAATGCATCGGCCCAGTTTAGGGTTTACAAAAATAAGTCCATTATAGAAAACGTCAGCCCTAAAAGAGTTTGAAACAAAGTCAAACGTGCATTAAATGCAAGGGCACTGACCAGAGGCAAGAAACAGACCAAAATGCGTGAAGAAGAGGAAAAGAAAAAGGGTGAGGAAGCACGACTTTCGACACAGCTTTGCATTAACTGCTTCCTCCATGTTGCCCATACCCTGCTCCATTATGTCCTTCATCATCAAGAACATCCTCTGCAAGCTATCCTCAAGTGACATAGGTGAAACCCTAGTTCGCCATTCAATGCCATTGATATTATTTTTCAGATTTGTCCCATCATATTGTCCTAGTCTCTCTTAGCTATTCAAGCCGCTGCCTTGCAGACTCAGCCTGCATTCATCAAACACCAATGTGAGAATCCGATTGTTGACAACATTTCATCAAAGTGTTAGCTCAAAATCATGATAAAAACCATTAAATTAGCCATTAAGCATCAACACTAGATCATCAAAATGAACATAAGCAACATACAATAGTGAAATTTACCAAATTAAAGCATGGAAACACAAGAATTCATCATTAGATTCATAAACTTTACCAAATTTCCTCATTCCATAGCACCTCCAAGAAAATCCAAAAAAATCTGAACAAACTGGAATTCCACGAAAATGACAACATAGCATGAATTCTAGGAAAACAAAGGGGAGAAGGAGAAATCAGGAAAATCCGACCGGACCGAAATTCCACGAATGACTCAGAACTCCGAACACCAGCGCATTTTTGGGAAATTGAAGGGATCCGAGAAAATCCAGCCGGGACAGATAATTCTAAAGCAGGCATAAGGTATACCAAGAGATCACTCAAATGAAGAAGGAATGCATATATCATTGAAATTCATCAAAATAAGAAAAGAATATCAAGCATTCATCCTTAGATTTACCAATTTTATCCAACTTCCTAAATTCCAAGAGGCACAGCAGAGAATTCAGAAAAATCTGGTTGGACCGGATTTCTGCGGAGGGTGCAAAACTCTGAACTCATAGCACACTTTTGGGAAGCTGAAGAGATCTAGGAAAATCTGGTCGAATAGGAAAATCCCCAACCTGACCAAAACCTCGAACACCGGCAATAACTTCACTCAAATTGACCAAAGGTCACAAATTTGAGGACCCTCAGGTACGGAAGTTGTTTAACATGGTCCTCCTACAAATCTTCTTCGAATCATAGGCTCAATCGAAAGAAAAACAAGACGAAATGGCGACGCCCTAGGCATGAAACCCTAGATTTTAACCATGAACACACAGGGCAAGCCACGAAATGACCAAACACATAGGAATTCGAAATCTAAGCAAGACCATAATGTTTTAAAGCACAACAAGATGAACATCCAACTCAAGAGAATACAAATGACAGCAAAATGGCCTAAAGCCCCAAAAATTTGACCAAACCCGAAAACCTGACGGCCAGACAAAAATCTGGAAAAATCTTACCCAAGTGGAATTCCGTGAAGGCCAGAAATCTCTGAATTGGCTCAAAAACATATCGAGCCAGACTCAGAACACAATCTGGGAAAATCTGGATGGGGCGGAGAAACCAGGAAAATCCGACCGTGGCGGACAAACCTAAATTGGCTAAAAAAAACCTGAACTTCGCATTGAAACCGGAGTTCGAACGCAAACCGGGAAAATCTGGACGGACCAGAAAATCCCAAACCAAGGTAAAAACCCGAACTTCACCCAAAACATAATATTTTCAATAATCAACTTGGGAAAAACACTTGGGCAAGCAAGATAAACATATTAAGCATATGCCAAGGCAAAGCAAAACCTCAAAATCGAAGGGGGCAAAACACAAAGAGCGTAAGCAAAAGAGGGGGTCCCATTTTAATCAAATTTAAAGTGGGGTGATTATGCAAGGCATAATAGTACTTTCACCCCATGTTCACACTAAGGGGGTGTTGGGAATTAGTGTTCACATGGGTATTAGAAATTAGAGTTTATGTGTTTTATAAATAAGTGCCATAATATTAAGTTGTTGGGAAACAACTTAATATTAATATTAGTCACATGGTTTGTTAAATATGTTAGTATAATGGTTATACAAATTTGTTTTTAGGAATTTAAGTTGTTAAAACAACTCATATATTTAGGATTTTTTATAGAGTTGTTTCCTATGAAATAGGATTTGAGAATTCTATAAATATGTAATATGTATTGAATGAAAAGATAGAAGGAGCATGTATTTCTATGTAAAATATTTGCAACTCCATTTGTCTCTTCCCATATTTCTATGAATAGTATCCTTTGATATATTGGATATATTATAATTACTCTGATCTATTAATTCTCTATGTACTCAATGGTTATACAAAATTTTGTTTGCTACTAAAATTTAAGCTTTTTCTTACAAATCATATATAGCCATGTAACTTTCAAAAGCATTGTATAGTTTCATTTGGATATATGTGCCTTCATATAACTATACTTAATTTATCTTATTTTGTGGTAACCTAAGATATTTTAAATCATATATGGGTATATTTTTGTATCGATTAATTTATCATTTCAAGAAATCTTAATACTCTATTCTTTATGTTTTAGGGAAATCAAGTGATAAACACCAAAGTTTAGGAAATTAAAAATGACACAAGGACTAGGAATTGAAATCAATAGTCTATTACTAAAGCAATGAAAATAGATATTTATAAAAAGATAATATTTAAAATGTTTTTTTATTGAGAATTCATGATCTTATCTAGGAATTATAAAAACAAACTGATTTTGTAAGATATTGTATATATAGACATGTTCCATTAGATATATGTGCCTACTTTGGAAAAAGGGTTAAGATCATTTCTTAATAGCTACAAGTACTCATTGTGTTCAAAATTAGATTTTCTACTTATATGCATTGGGAATATATAATTAGTGATAAAATTAGAACCACTAGATCATATATATTTCTCATTTAATATTTTTAGCAAAGTAGTTGAGCTAGAACTTATCTTCCTCTTTTCTATCTAATTTTATATTCTTATAAGTTTTTAATTTTCTTTTGGTTTTTAATATTTCAATTCTGTTGTCTAGATGTGTTCTATTAAATTCATTTAATTTTTGGTAAGGCTCTATGTATTTCAATCAAATATCATATGAAATCAAGGCTATGAAATATTGTAATTAGACTTGCTAGTGGACATGATAATTTATTAAATGAAATTCTTCATGTTCCATTTCATACTTTCAAACTCTAATTGTTTGAAAAATAATCAAGTAGGAGTGGTTATGTACGGATTTTATAACATGCTACAAAATAGGCTCTCCCTCTCTCTTCCCATTTTATCCTTTAATTTTTTATGTATCTAATTAGTTTTGGGTTAAATTTGATGTTTACTTTCATAAATCTAAATATTTCATGATTACAAATGATTGATTATTATTATTATATTTTCATGTTTATACACATAATCAACCAATTAATTGGTTTATAAGATAAGAAACTTATTTTTATAAATCTATTTTTTAATTTATTTTGCATATAATAATTCTTCTTATCTAATTTCATTGAAAATGTCGCTACTACTTGAATTAGAACAAAATTTCACAAGTATTTATGTCCTATTGTCTACTAATGACTTATTGATATAAAACCTAATGAAATTTTAGTTTTGATGGTGACAAATATCTTGTAACAATAAAACATCTATAATCCATGATCTTATATAGTTGAATATAGGTGTGTTGTAAGAAAATCATACGACCTTTGGGAAAATGTAATTTATTATTGTGCATAGCTCTACATATTTTAATTGGCTATAGAGTCACACTCTACATATTTTTCTAACCTCTATAGAGTCACACTCTACCGGTTAATGCTAGCATTCACGTATAAATAGAGGCATATATAAAAGAGCCACACATAAGAAAGAACATACACATAATACCTTGAAATTTAGAGAAAAAAATAGATGCAAGGGAATAAGATGCAAGAGCTCATGTACACTAACACAATAATAAGGAAATATAATTTAAATAAATATGTATTCATTATATTAATAATAAATATGTTTCATTGCATGAATTTATCTCTAAATTACAAAGATTGATAGAAAATTTTACAACACTATATTTATACTCTTACTAAATCCTTAACTCTTTAAACTTAGAAAAGATAAAACTTCTCTTTTGTCAATCCAGCTCGTACTCCCACATAGCCCTCTACTTTGATTTCATCTTGGATATATATATTCTCTAATGTGGGCTATTTTTTCCACACATGCGAGGAAATAATCTCAAATTATATAGAATCATATCTCTTTATCTATTTCTTCAACCATAGCCTTGGTTTCTCTCTTTTTTAATTATTTTATTTAGATTTCTTTATTTTTATTTTGGGCCCCTTCTATCTCTCTAAATTCTAAAAATAGACACAATATTTTTTTCTCTTACCTACCTTTTGGAATGAATCATCAATCATTAAATATTATTTGTGCTCAAATCAAACCCAAAATTACCTATGTTCCAACTCTTAAATTTCTAATATGAACCATTTTTTATTAGTGAAAACTAAGATTAGTTAGAATACCTTCTCATAAATTTAATAGCTAATACTCTTTTGAATTTAAAAAAGGAATCAAAACAAAAGGAGTAAATGTATTGTAACTTAAAATTATAATATTTCCCTTACATCAAACTCCCTAAGTAACAATTTATATGTGATTCCCTAATCAATTAAAAAATATTTATTGTGGCAAGCTAGTAGTCATTTTGTAGTGAGTTGAACCCAAAATATCCAATATTTATACCAAGTAGAATCCTCTACTAGTCTATTCTCCTATTTCACTAGATATTCCTTATATTCTCTTCCTCTAGTTTTCTTAATAGACATAATATAATATTTCCTCAATCTCATGTCATTCTCTCTCAAATATCTATGGGTCATCCATATTTCTAGCTAGCATTATTTCCTTTTCCTCTTGCTATTATGATTTTCCCATCATAATTAGTATATAGATTGCATAGATTGAATATATGAGATGTCTAGACTATTGTAAACTCTACCTCATAAATTTAGTAAAAATTTATGCATAAATATGTAGGGCCCAATATTCCTCCACTTGAGTTTATTATAATAGTGGTTCAAAAAAAATCCTTTCATAGATGTTGATGCAGGGGCATCACATGGACTTATGAATTTTCTTTGTTTGGGATCCAATCAGTTTCAAGTTCCTATTGCCATGGCGACAGGAAGTAAGATTAGTGATATAATTTCCTTTGGCATTAAGAATTAAATAGTTTGCAGACAATGGTCAAGCATGGCCAGTGAGTTTCAAGAATTAGTTATGGAAGTTGTATAGTTAAGGTTGGCAATGTGGAGATGAATAGCTTATGGGCAGCTGGAATCGACGGTATTGGCACACGTAATCGAGCAGTAGGATGGTTTGAATTCTATTGTGGAACGAACAAGGAAGCATGCATAAACAAGATTCGAATGTAAGATGGAGTGGTTGGTTGGGTCGATTGTATCAGAAAGAAGAAGACAAGCTAAGCCTTTGGAACTGTGTGTAGGGAGAGGTGAAGACTAGAAAGCAGTAAAAGGAGGCTTGAAAGGTAAATGTTTTGTAGATCGAAGTTAGCATGAGGAGAGGCATTGTACAACCACGCCCATACAGAAGAGGACACCTTGTAGAAGGATCATTTAGAATCCAAGAATAAAAATAATAAAAATGTAGATCTAGTGAAGTGGATAGGTCATGCATATCAAAGGAGTAGTAGGTGCTGAGAAAAATGTCAAAATGGAGTGTTGCGCTGAGAACAAACAAACACATGAAGAGAGTTTTCGATTCAATGATTTAAAATCCCGCAGGCTAGAAAGGTCGCGCCCATGACCATGAAATAATAAAATTTAAAACAACAAAGATAAAGTGTGAGAAGGCCGCTTGAGGTGTGGAGGGTAGAGAGTGTAACGAGGTAACATCAGATGGGTTGTGTGGTCACAAATGGAGAAAAACAGTAGTTTGAAATGATTGACATGGAGGCATGAATAAATAGAGTGGAGATTGTTGACCGGTGAAAGATTAGGCCATGAAAGGCCATTGAATGTAATTTGAATTTAATTCAATAAAGTTTAGGTTTATTTGCAATTCTTATTTTGTTGAAATATTCAATTTAGGTTGTGTGATGCCTGTGAGTTTTATTTTTGTGTTTGGTTGAGTAAAAGAGGGGGAACCCTACTCGATCAATTGGTATCAGATCCCAAAAGATCTAGGTCAGAGGTAGTTATTTGTTATTTTTGTTTCATATTTGATTGCTCATATTTTCTTGCATAAAGTGACGCAAAGGTGAACTTGGATGCAAAAGACTAGGTAGGGAGGATTGTGAATATGAAGCAATAAATTCATAAAGGAAGCATGAAGACAAATAAGAAAGAAATTTTCAAATAGAATGACAAAATGAAATTCAAGACAAGACACAATGAAGAATTTGAAAGAGAGATGGTAGAGTAAAGAAAAGATTTGGAAATGGTGAAACAATGGTTTGAGGAGAAAAACCAAGGTTATTTTTGGGTTTGGCTAGTGAAGAAGAAACTAAAATGGCCTGTAAAGAAGATTGTTGAGGAAAGAAGGAAAAGCATGAATGCCTTGATAAGAGTAGATACAGGTGGAAAGAGTACCCACAGAGGTTTTCAGATGAGCAACATACACTAGAAGTGGTGAAGGATGTTCTCATTGAAGAGAACATGAGAGAAGATTTAAGGAAGAAAGAGAAGAAGAGGAAGAAGTGCAACAAGAAACACTTGTGAAAGAGAGAAATGAAGAGAGGAGAGTGTCCATGAAGAAGACACTAATGGAGACATTGTGGTCTCTTATTTTGTTTGCTAATATTATGTTGGCAGATGTGTATGTAGGTATGAAGAATGCTATAGGGAAGGTCAAGGATGTGACCTTGAAGATGATGAAAAATGGGGCGAGGATAACACCTAAAGAAAGAGTTGAAGATGAGAGGAGTTTGGTTGTAGTTGCAGTGTGGCAAGAAAGAAGTTGCAGCAAAGATATGTTGTAAAATGTTTGCAAATGAAGAAAAGGATACTGAAGATGTCTACCAAAATAAAGAATATGATGAAGAATCCAAAATTTTCTATGATTCCCTAGAAGATGATGCAGATAAAGAAAAGGAATCTTGTAAAATGGACTTGAGTCAACAAGCCATAAAGCCAAGGTGAGAAGCAATTTGGGATAGCAGGTAAAGAAAGGTCATAATGTTGATTTTTGAAACAAAAATGTTAGTTTTGGTCATCTGAATAGAAGTGTGAATATAAATGGACAAGTTTATAATAAGAAGAAGACAGTGAATCATGGGTGCATAGTTCCATGTTTGCAAAGGAAAAAGATTGATGAAGGGCAGCCTTTAAAATGTAAAGAAATGGATGCTTTTGATCGTGTTCATACTAATAAGCAAGTACAAAGAATGAAAGATGTGAAGATGAATAAGTTGCAACCAAAATTGAGGGTAAGTTGGCAAGAAAGGAAGCATAGAGAAGATATTTCAAGGAAAAATACAAGAAGACCAAGTGCATCAATGAAAAGAGATCAATCCAAGGTTGTGGCAAGCAAAGTATGGAAAGAAAAGAGTGTGGTAGCAGAGAAGGCAAGTTGTGCTGCAATAAATGATGCCAAGACAAATAAAAGAGTGAAAGTTGAAAAGGAAGATGTTGGTAAAGAGCATGCAGAGGAACCTGATGTGAAGAAGATTGAGGCAATAGATTAGAAGAAGTTAGTGAATACTACATGTGATGTGAAAAGTAAACAAGTTGAGTTAATTATTGATGTTTTTGAAACTTTGGGTGATTTAGTTGAAGGAAAAGATAGGGAAAATTTGAACAAGGTGTTGGAGGTGAGCAATTTTATTATGATGATGATGATGATTATGAGGCTTTGAATGAAATTTATAAATATGAGATGGACATGTGGAGGATCGTAGATGAGAAGGACATGAGGAGGAATAAATATTAGAAGAAAAAGGAAATCAAGAAAATGCAGATTGGAAATTCTAGAATGGAAAAATTCAAGTGTAATAGGTACAAGTAGAAGTTGGATAAAAGCCCTAAACAACAAAAGAAGACAACAGTAGCATATGAAAATAAAGATTTGGATAAGGGAGAAACAACAAATAAAGAAGGTAATGTTGGAACAGTAGTGATCCAAGAGGAAGAAGGAAAACAAAAGATTGGTGAAGGTAATGTAGAGATAGAATTAGAGAGAGGAGCGACAATTGAAAATAGTGAAGAAGATTTGTGGAGGCAATTTGTAGCCATTGAGAAAGAGTGGAATGAAAAAATTGAAGGTTTGAGGATGTGTGAGACAACAAAGGACACCTTGAAGGAGGTTGTGGACAATGACACAGAAGTTGTTACAGAGATGCAAGCAGAAGATGTAGCAGGCATAAAAAAATTTGAGATGAATGTGATGATCCATGAGATGGAAGATGAATCTGAAGATAATTTGTTGCGGTAGTTGGCCATGCAAGAAGAGTGGCTAGAAAGAATGTTGGATGAGCATGTTGAGTATGACATAGAAATGGTAAATGTTCATGATGAAGTGGGTAATGTTGAAGACATGGAAATATTTCCATTTGTTGATGGTCTGTCGTATGTGAATGAAAGGAGGATCATAGATTAGAGGTAGAAAGTAATTGATGAAGATAGCCTCATGAGGGTAGCACACTGTGTTGCACAACAATGTTGGAAGGATGTGGCATATGGGCCAGAAAGATTATGGAAGAAGCGAAAGAAGTATAGTGATATATGATTACCCATGTGCAGGAGCACACATTCTTTTCTCCCATGGGGAGTCTAATGCAGGGGAATCACATGGACTTATGAATTTTATTTGTTTGGGATCCAATCAATTTCGGTTTTTTGTCGCCATGATGATAGGAAGTAAGATTAGTGATATAATTTCCTTTGGCATTAAGAATTAAATATTTTGTGGACAATGGCCAAGCATGGGCAGTCAGTTTCAAGAATTAGTTGTAGAAGTTGTACAGTTAAGGTTGGAAATGTGGAGATGAATAGTTTACAGGCAACTATAATTGATAGTTTTGGCACACATAATTGAGCAGTTCAAGGATTATTCAAAGTTTTTTGTGGAATGATTCTAATTAGCGGAGGTCCTACAACCACACAACACAATTTCCAATCCCAAAACAACAACTCTCAATCACAAATCATCAAAATCAACCTAAAAACTCACCAAACCCTCACTATTCCTTGTAGCATTGCAATCTCCTTGAAATGGGTATATCTTTTAGAGAAGTTCCATTCTATTCAAGACCAACATCAATCCAAGGACTCATTAGGGTGTACAATAGCATATCAACAAGACACAATAGGTTTCTTTGAAACAACTGCTATGAAACAGGGTTCTTACGCTGACTAGACCTCAATTAGGTCTGTTTTACAAAGAAACTGGTCAGAAATCTTCTCTTAAACCTCCAAACTCATTTGAGAAGAAATCTACAAGTATCTATAGACACATAAAATATACCGATTGACATTGCGCACTTGATCCCGACTACTAACATTGTTTCTTCCCGAATCATCCCTCGGTCTAATCATTTAATCAAATCTCCTTATCTAATTAAATTCATCAATTTCTCTCTCTTAATTAAATAAATAATTTTATCTAATTGAGTCAACCTCTTGTGTTAATTAAATCAATCCATTTGATCTAATTATCCCTATTTAATTTAATAATTAATTTTATTTGATTAAATCTCTAAATTCTATCCATTAAATTAAATCAATTAAAACCTAATTTGATTTAATCTAACACCATCTCTTTTAATTAAATAAATAAAAATTCTTATTTAATTAATATCTTATCATATTCCTCTCTTATTTGATTTAAATAAATCCATCAATTTGAGTCAAATAGATCACATCATCTAATCTCCTATTAAATTAATTAACCCTTGATTAATTTAATTCTAAATCATGTCCCATCCTCTAGATTTTGCAAGTTGCACATGAAAATAGATTTAATTCATTTATTAAATCTCTATTTTCCTCACAAGGCATCTTTTGGAATATTTCCTCAAATTTGAATTCAAAAATTCCAAGTCAACATGTACATCCAACAGGGCAATAACGTCATCTTACATGTCCGTTGTCTTGAGCCAAGTGGAATTTATTGCATGTTCCCTTCCCTCTTGCAAGTCATTCCAACAAATTTGAAATTCAAAAATATGCATTTATTGGCACAATTCTCAAATCTTGCACATCCTCCATCCACTCATAGATTGACAAGTGGCATCATGCCACTGGATGAATGTTAGTCCCACATTGCTCAAATTTGGACATTCATTTATCTTTGCATTCTATAAATAAAGTGCTCATATCCTCATTTGATCATCCACAAATTATGCAAAGTTATTATGCTAAAATATTTAGCCATTTCCATCCATCACCATTGAGTTCTTAGTTAGGTTTTTGCAGATTTTTGGCTTGGAGCTCTCATCCTTCATCAACAAAGTGGATTAATCATCAACAACATATCAAGCTTGCATCATAGGAATTGGGAAAGGGCCAATTTTCACATCAAATTGGCACCAATTCCCCCATGGGATCATGTGTTTGCTATTATAATTAGGATTGAATCTATATTTTCTTGTTTCATTGTGTTTTTTATTTTTTTCTTTCCTAATTTGAAATTTGTAAATGGATTTCATGGGGAGTCCTTTTTCATGCTTGCAATATCTAACTTAAGGTGTTTGTTCTCTTTGTTTTCCAGGTATTAGGATTGGGGTTCGCACATTTGGTGCTAGAAGGAGGGTTGGATATCATTCTTTATCACTTTTTTTTACAAATTTTTGTGTTTTTGTTCGTACATAGAAAAATTCCAACACTGAGATATCAACGTCACTGTTTTGGCACCGCTAACTCTTGAACATCACTATATAGCACCATGGGAAATTCAAAGTCCAACACTAGACTCTTCCCACCCAAAAAAATTGAATTCTAAACTCTATCGCCTGACTGTTTGAATCATACGAACTTTGAAAAAAACCAAACTACGACACTGGGAAAAACTATGACACAGTTGAGCTCACTATCCCAACACAAAGCGATGCTAACTAGTAAGCAGCGCTATAAGGGCACCGCTTGGAAATCAAACTGTGATGTAGTCACAAGTTGTATCGTTGGGAGGGAGTAAAAAGTGGAAATGAAATTTTAGCACATGCTTTTTGATTAATGATCAATTTATACTTTGTTTTCTGCTTTTTATTCTCTGTATTTTCTAGAATTTGACTAGTTTTCTCCCTTATAGGTTGGAAATCAAAAACAAAGGAAGGAGAAACATGATGATGATATCTTGTCTAATCAAAGTGTTTAAAACACTTGAATGTTTGCTTAACATTTCTTAATAAATTGTTATCACTTCTTTCTTAGGACACTAATTCCATTTGGGCTTAAAAAGAATCCTTTCAATTTCTTTCTTGCAAAGGTTAAAATGAACATTAGGATCACAACATATTAGATTTTGTTTCTTTGGATAACAGTTGAACAAAATATCTCTCACTTGTATTTTGGTGCTTAAAAAGAACTCAAATTTTTCTTTGTGGATTTAAAAAGAACAAGTGCAACTTTGTTTTTGTGAAGGCTTACTTAAACTAAATTCATTGAAAAAGGACGTATGCACTTCTCTCGCACTTTATAGCGATCTTGAAAATCAAAAGGCCTTTTTCATGACTTTAGGGTGAGACAAAGCAATCACCTCCACACTTCAATTTCTATTTAAAAATTGAACAAAATCTTGTGCGAGTGTGATTAGGGGAATTATTGTATATATTATCTCTCTTTGTTGCCAACAAAGATTGATCGAGCTACAAATATTGTTTTACTCACTTTTGTTTATCGTAAAGGCCCTGCCTTGGGGAAAAAGTAATCACCCAAGGGAATGACTCAATCGGTAACACTCTAAAGTCAAGAGTATTTCCAACCAGTATATAAATGTGGGTATTGGAGTAAATGCCAATATTATGCGGTTGATTCCGACAAGATGGATTCAAAAGGGGACTCTTGTCGTATGGGTCAATTTCCATGAACAAAAAGTCCTTATTAAATCCCATGTGCTAGAATTTTCCAAAATCTTTTAATCTATTTGCTAGTGCAAGAACGGTCATTCTAAAGCCACCCAACACTTTTATGGTCTTTTAGTAGAAATGGAAAGCATGCCATGGGAGTTTCATGGGTGTTGATGCTTGGCTGCCCCATATAAGTGAGTGTCGTGGAGGGGAGCCAATGGAGTCAAGCATCTAACCATTCACTAAAGATAAGCATAGCTACACTTTTCCAAGTGGGAATCCAACAAATATTGTCTCTCACATCCATAGGGTTGTACTTATTCTTGGGTTACAAAATGCATTGCTTGATCGAAAACATCTTGAAAACAAACACTTAACATCCTCATCCAAATCTCAAACCCTTTTGGAGACAAATGCAATTGACTCAATCCATATGTTATTTCTTGCCCTTGGGATTTACATCCTTAGAGATTTCTAAACATTGGATTACATCTCGATTTGTCTACTAAATAAACAATAGGAAAAAAATTTCCTTGAGTTCATCGAATTTCCACATAACATATCTTGTGGGGTTTGAATAAATTTAGACATTGGACATCTTAGTTTGAAAACTTAATCAAAGAGAGTGTTTTTGGTAAAATAAAGCCATTAAGCAAAGCTAATCAAAATGAACTTTCATGTGTGTTGAAGACTCACGATTCCCAAAAGGTCCAAAATACTAAAACAAAAACATTGGTTCAAAATCCGAAAATGAATGTTCAAATGGAATCATTTCTTGGTTACAAAGGTCTCTAGAAGCATTATATGCTCTTCAATACCTAGGTCTAGACAAACTAAGTTTCTTTTTTAGGTTCACCTTAGGATCAAAGCAAATCAAAATATTTTTCATCCATCCTTCAAAACATCAAAAAAAATTCATCTCACCATCACCTTTTGGAAAATCTTGAAGTCATCCTTAATGCTAGGCTTTTTGGAAAAATCAAAATCATTGAGACTAAATCCTTGAAAACTTAATCAAAATCACATTTGGCTAGGTATGTGTAGATGCATCATTTTGCATATACTTAGTCAAACTTATCAAAATCATCTTGTTTGAATAGGTTTGGGTAGATGCATCCTTCTCCCCGCACATATTCAAATCATCATCCTTTCAACAAATCTATCCCTTAGATAAATCATTCAACATCTTAGGGTCTATTCGTTCAAAATCAAAAGCAATCAAAATCAAAATCAAGGAAAAAATCCAAAATCAAAATCAAAATCCGCAACATATTTGAAAGTCCTAAAAGCCTAGTATCTCCTTCAAGATTTATCAAAAGCCAAAGCATATGCATCATCCATTCCTTGCATTGTCATCATATCACCTTTCGATCCTCAAGATATCTTAAAAATTTATACTTTGGGCATAAAGTAAAGATCAATCCAAAGAACCAAGATCTATTCATCTCTCCTATTCTCAAAAATTGATCCTTGTTTTATGGTTCAAACTAGATCTCAATACAAGAACAGTATGGAAGCCAACAAAGAAACACCCGCTTCAAATGATCTTAGCCAAAAAGACATTCAAATGAATCCTACCGAATCAAGTAATCCTTTTACCATATCATCATCACAAAATCTGCAAGAGGAAAACCAAGGATAGTATCTTACCTTTGGAATGTCTCACGAAGAAATAACTAAAATGCTCCAAAATTTGGAGAACCATAAAATCATCAACATCATGATGAGGCTTAACCCTTCGTTATACATGCTTTAGATAGCAAAACAAGGGGCCAAGTTACCTTCAGATTTCGATGTGAGTATTATAGTGGAGACATATTTTCCTCCAATCTCATCCACCATTGCCATCTCATCTACACCCCCATCCCAAAGCATCACACAAAACATTTCGTAGATCACAACATCATTTGCTCCAACCCAACCCAATGTTAATAAGGGAAATATATTTCTCAATGCTATCCAAACACACCCACTTGTTAATAATCAAAACTTGGATGTAAATACCATCTCGGAACAAAACATACTTGAAAAACCATTACATAAGAATGTTCCTCTCACGTTCCATCATAATCCATCATCATCATTTTTTTATGTGACACTAAAAACTCCTCTCCTCACAAATTCGCAAGAGGAGGGAGATATGTTTAGACTAGGGGGCATATTCAACACCACAACATTCTCGCAAGAACTCACACCCCTCACATTTCCACCTCTTCCACCATTTCCATCATCATCACACCACTCCTTGGTTTAGGGCTTCCTATTGGTGTAATTAAATGTCTTGTACCTTGTCCTAAGTCATAATTACACCTTAGTTAAGTTTACTTAGGGACCACATAGGAGGTTGTTGGAAATTTTCCACTTTTGGTGGACTTGACATGTCATACCTCATCACTTCCACCTTTTGTGGACACATCATGTGATTATCTCTCCACCTTTTGTGGGAGATCCACCTTTTGTGGAGATTATCACATTATCCTTTCCCACTTTAGGTGGAGTGATAACTTTTCCTTGTTGTCTCATGTCATAAGATTATGACACTTGTCATAATCTTATGCCCTCCTATGTTCTCACCTTGGCTATATAACCAAGGGGTCTCCTATGTACATGGTATCATTATCTCATATTATTGACATTGAGTACAGTTTATTCTTGTCATATTATTTTCTCTCCCTTTTGTGCTTTCTATTAGGCCTCTAGATCTTGGGTGGCTACCTTCATAGCCAATTCTTACACTTCCCCCTCTACCAACTATCAATCAAGCCAACATCCCAAATATCAATCAAAGAATTATGCCAAATGCTCAAAATTTCTCATCAATATTGCAACAACAGACGAAAAATGCACAAGCAATTGCAACATCATCAAACATCCCCCTAACATCATAAAGCATGGTCTCCCAAGGACCAACCACATCAACACCACCATCCATCACTCAAAATACCAACATGACATCATCACCCACCACAAACGCTATTCCAAATCCACCACCACCAACTTCCACCACATCAAGCCAATACAACGCAGCATTGCAAGCTACTTTTCAAAGGGGATTCCAACAAGTGCAAAAACAAAAATTCGTACAACTAGTTGCTCAACAAGCTGCTCAAGCTGCCCAAGCAGCCCAAGCCACATTACAAGCAATATAGGTCGCACAAGCTTAAGCTTTACTGCAACAACAACAACAAAAGTTGTGCAAGCATTGCAAGCACAAAAGGTTGCTCAATCACAAACCCTATTACAACAACAAGCAGCACAAGCACAAGCCCAAGCACAAGCACAAGCTCAGGAAAACACCCAATATCAAGCACAACAGGGTAAGTGCACCAAGATGGTTGCACTTTTGTGGCCAAAAAAGTGAAAAATGAGACATAACGCGTTCACGTTATAACGCGAACGCGTTATGTCTTTTTAAAAGCAAAAAAAAAAAGTGAATTGAAATATCATTTGTCATTTTCTTTTTACTGGTTTTCATCTCTACCCGCAGCCAAAAACCCTGCATTACATGCCCGCATTGTTGGGGAGGTGATTTCTTCACATTTCATCAACTTTAGTTGGATTTTCTTCACAAATATGGCGCCACGACAACGAAGAGATGCAAGAGGTAAGTTTTGTTTGGTATTTATTATGAATTTTTTTGTTTTAAATTGATTTTGTTTATTTTAGTTTAGAAATGAATGATTTTTTTTAATTTGTAGGAAATCCTCAACAAGAGGAGGAAAATCCTCAACCAAATCAACCTCAACAAAATCAACCTCAACAACAAAATCAACCTCCCCCACCATTCTCTCAATACCCTCCTGGCACTCAAGAAAATTTGAGGAGTGAAATTGAAAATAATAGAAAAGAAGGTGAGGATCTTATTAGTAGGTTGAGTGATCAAAATTCTTCAACCATACAAAGAATACATCTAGCAGATTCATTGAAGGATTTGTTAAAAAATGTAGATGCAATTAACCAACAAATATCTGGATAGCAAAATAGGATGGGAACATCGAGGGCATATTATGCAGACAAATTATCATATAAACAAGTAAAAGATTTAAAGATTACTAAAGGCGATTTGTGCTCTCTATTCACTAACCCTAAAACAAATCAAAATCTCACCCTCAATGCAAATAGGTTTCCTATTCATTGGTGCCACCACCAAGAGATTAGAAACCATTTTTATGACAGATGGTATATGGTCTTTGATTACCCACCATGCAATAACTGTGAAGTTCCCCAATATTTTCTTAGGAAATTATACTGTGAGTTTGTGTTGAACCAAATCCTGAATTATTTTGATATGAGGGAGTTTCAGGGGAGAGGTGGGGGGTCAGCACAGGATAGGCCCAGTGCACAGTTGGATCCTAAACGACAGGGGAGACGACATCTCGCTAGGCACCCTTATGAATAGATTGTGATGCCTGCAGTTGCAAAGGAGAGTGCTGATGTAGAGACTTTGCAGGCAATCACATCCTTGACTCAGAGTGTCATCCACCAAACTAGCCCCATTGTACAGCGCAATCCAGGGGAGTCTTCAGGTGGTGGCCTTCGAGGCCATGTGTGTCGATCTTGCGGAGCCACTTGTTCGTATGACCCTATCGACCCTCAGGAGGGTGCTATCCAGGATCCATATCCTTCTACGCAGCCTAATCCGTATGCATCTACGGGGATGGAGAGGGTGGTTGACATTCTGCATGATGCATATGGTATTGATAGTCAGGTAAAATTCAACATGCTCATTGAATTTAGTTTATTAAATTTTGATTGTGAAATGCAAGATTAACTAATTTAGTTTTATTATTTTAATAAAATTACAAGGTCATAGCATTGAGCCTAGATATACTAGTCATTAGCCTGTTTATTTTTGCAGTACACCTATCAGTGGGGTATGTAAAGTTAGTAAACAATTCTAAATTTAGTACACATGTGTTAATAGCATTGTTTTATGAATGGTATTTTAACATGTGATTTTGGATGTTGAACAGGGTACTGTCGAAGGATTCAAGGGAACACCTTCGAGTGCGAGTAGATTTACTCAAACATTCATGGAGGTAATATAGAATAAAGAGAACTTAAGTAATGAATTTTAAGTTTAATCTAGATTTGTGTATATATAGTCATAAGAGTATATGGGTTCACTAGGTTATTATTCAATCTTTTAAGAATCGTCCTACTATGATTGTTTGTCTTAGAATTCCTACACTAGCAAGCTATATATAATAAAAATTTAACATGGAATTGACAAAGGTAGAGCTACATTCTACTCCATCCTATATTTTTTTTTTTGATGTCAACATAACCAAGAATAAGACTATGGATGTCCTACACATGATGTCAATGTAACCAAAAATAAAACTTCTATCATCGACCCTATCTATCAACCACTTGACTCCTTCAATATCTCCTAGATGCTTGGAGATGCTTAAGACTAGGTCAAAATACTCTATATTATCTTCATTTGTTACATATCTCATCAAGTTTCCCTATATGTTCTCTAACTAATCATGACTGCATGGAAAGAAGTTATAAGTGCTCATTAAACTCTCAACTATTGGAGCCTCCTCAAACTTTCCCATAGGACGTGGAAAATGCTTAGAAATGATTAAATTCCCTAATAGGGTGTGGGAGATCTTTTAGGAAAACATTTGACACTAATTTGATCCATTGAATTCTTCTTCATTCTTATATATTCCTCAAATATACCTTGCAATACCCCTATCATACCTAAATCTACTACATTCATGTCCTTGTTAGCTAGCATGTAGGTGATATAGTATGGTCCATGAATTTTTATGTGTTCTTTTTTCATTTTTTTATACATTTCTCTTTTATCTCACTACTAGGTCCTCACATAAAAAGAAAAGAAAAACATTACTTATTTTTCTCATCTAAGGCCCCTAAGGTTTTAAACCCCTTGGATGCAAGGATTCAAAGTGTATACACAACAACACACAAAGCACATCAACCATGTGGTACAAATGACTAAATCCCAAAGATGATCTGTAGCAATGAAAGAGAACTTGAAAAGGTAGAGAGAGCTACACTAGTGACTTAGGAGAAACTTTAGCTTTCAAAAACAAAGCCAATTAGGTTGGCAAACATGTGGACCAGGACAACATTTGGTGGAAGAGGAAGAAAGATGACTAGAACTCTGGAGGCCCACCATACTAGATTTTGATATTCAACCATGAGAGCAGAAGAGAGAGCTGATATCATGTATCAAAACATTAAGCATGCATTCTTCCAGCCAATGGATAAGGAGATGATTACTTTTTTTCATTTTCATTTGCATAACCATATCATGGCATGGGAACCATGAAGACCAAGGATGTCCAATTTTATGTGGAGGTAATGGATGTGGTCCAAACTTTAGAAGGGGCAAGAAGGTCATTGTATGATCTTGATGAAATTAAGGAAGAACAATAAGAGAGGAATAGGAAAAATAAAATCAATACATAGTTTCAAGGATTTGTCAAGCGAGTAAGAGAGCTATGGGAGCAACCTCATCTAAAATATTTTGAACTAGAATTTTATATAGCATTTAGAGAGCTTGGTTTTCATGGAGTTCCTTTCAAATCCTCTGCTTTTATTGTTCCTATGGTAAATTTTTTGGTAGAGTTGGTGGAATTACCTTTCTTAGTAATCACTATTACTGAGATTGAGATTGTTAACCTTGAGAGAGTAGGACTTGGGAGAAAGGGATTTGATATGGCTATTGTTTTCAAATAATTCAAGCGAGATGTACTCCATATGTACAACATTCCTCAATCTTCACTTGATGACATCAAGGAATGGATGAACTCCATGGATATAAAGTATTGTGAAAGTAGAATGAACTTGAATTGGCAACCAATTTGTAAGACTATTACTAATGATCTAGATAAATTTATTGAAGATGTTAGTTGGGAATTTTTGAATATGGAAGCTAGTGATTTTGATTCTAGTAATTCAGAAGGGTCAGATCAAGGATACAAACCCTCTAATGTAGAAGAGGAATCATAATTAGATTTCATACAGCCACCATCAAGAGTGTTACAAGCCAATCAACAAGATGGAGGGAATTCTTATATAAGGATAATTTTCAATGCTGTAGGTACCAGCTTTAATTCCAACTACAATGGCAACATTGAAATTCCCTAGCAGTATTTATGTTAAGAAATTTTCCTTTAGATGCAAGGATTCAAAGCACATCAACCATGTGGCTTAATTTATATCATAAGTTGTACCATGATGTTCACTATGCATTCCTCTACTCTTTCGATTGTCAAATGTGCCACTAACTTGTCATTGATCACCATCATATTCTCCTTTTCATGATTATTTTCTCTATCCTCTTTGGTATAAACACTTGACTATTATATTTAACTCAAGTGAGGAAACTTAAACATCATAATGATAGGCCAAAGAAAGAATATTTAGTCTTTTCATGGTAAAAGGAGACCTCAATTTAATCACTATATTTAGTCTTTTCGTGGTAAAAGGAGACCTTAATTTAATCACTATCATCCTCAAAAGGTTAATTCCATTGTCAAACATTTATTGCATATCTTAAACTATGACAAGTGTTTAATAAGGGTTTTGAAGAATAGGCCCTTGACAAGTTAGCTCCATCATTTTTTATTGTAGTTGTATCTTTATTTAGCTCTTACTCCATTCCTTGTAACAGTGATACTTGGATTTTTCATACTTAACTCAGTTGGCTACTATCAAAGCTCCTTTTGACTACATCATCTCTTCTTCTCATATTGGTTGTCATATTTTACATTGTGTTTTGACACTTTTTCACTTAAAATTTGTCCTAAAGGATCTTTTTTTTTCAATGTGATTGTCCTAGGTTATTGCTTTTTAAAAAATTGATAATCATATTATTGCTTACATTGCATTACACATCATTCAAACTCAAAGCATTACTTCAAATTCAATAATGATTTTGTGATTGAATAATTTGTTGTTTTATTTTCAGATGTTGGTGACAAAAACACCACCCAATGTAACAAGGGCAATGGATATTGGTGTTTCTACTACAATACAATCCTCGATGGCTCTGATAGGGGAGGTATGAGGAAAATTACTAAATTTCAATTTACATTCGTTGTTATAGATGAACTAGTTCTAGTGAAAAATCAAACCATTATTGATTCAGTAGTTTAATTTCTATTCGGATGGTTTATACAGGGCTCGAAAGCACTGAGCATCGACGTGCAAATATTTCCCTCGAGAATGATCGTCAGATGGCTGTAAGTGATTAAATTTTGTTAAATATATTAATTTTTATAATGTAATTTCTATATATTAATGTCTTTACTTCTTATTGTAACAGTTGAAACTTGACCGAGCTAAATCGTAGGAGGAGCAGCAGGAGCACCCCTCAACAGAAACGGGTGACAGATTTATCGCCATCGGGTCGCCCAGGAAAGGGAAAGAAAATTGTATTTGAGCCAGAGCATGGGGAGAAATGAATTTTGAATGTAGAGCCCTTTGTTGTATGCCTACATGGCAATTTTGTACATATTTTGTATTTGATATATTTGACATTGTATGCCTATATGGCATTCTCGTAAGCATATATGGCCTTTTTGTAACTATATTTTATACTTATATTAACATATATTGATGTACATGCGTACATGGCTATTTGATTAATACAAATCTTTTTTATCGATGGTGTCCATATTTGCATTATAAATTCATGGTTCAATAGATATGAGTTATATGTATTCAAGTGTATACTTTACAACTTATGCACATGTATACTTTACAACTTACGTTGGAACATCGAAAAGTGTGAAAATTTGTGTTTGGAAGTCAAACGTAAGCCAATTTTGCAATTCTCAGTTCTTGCATACTCGATCTTATTCCTTCCTAGCACATATTGTGAATATTTCTCATTTGGTGTAGAAGACAAATTCTTCATTTTTGA
Source organism: Sequoia sempervirens (assembly GCA_007258455.2). NCBI lineage: Eukaryota > Viridiplantae > Streptophyta > Pinopsida > Cupressales > Cupressaceae > Sequoia > Sequoia sempervirens. Next base: position 47,205 of record VDFB02335620.1, read on the forward strand.
ACCACTGTTTTCTTGTTTGCCTTCCACACAGAAAAATGTTCACACTTTTTCAGATTGATCAATGATCAATAATGGTTGATTGTAAACACTTGACATTTTTATGTTTTGAACTTTAATTTATAATTTTGTAGTTTATATTCATAACGTTGATTACATTGCATTGCACATCTTTCAAACTCAAAGAATTGCTTCACATTGCATAACTAATAACTAGATGCTGATAGCTGACAAAATTTCAATTACAATATAGTTTTTACAAAGTCAACCTAAGCAGTTATGCAATTACTTCACATTGCATAACTAATAACTAGGAGCAACTGCCAATTGCATTTGCTTTTCATGGTATTCTATGAGACCACATTTCTTTGAGGCATTTTTTCAAACAGTTCACTGCCTTGTCTATACTACCACATTCTTGATACATGACTACCAAAACATTTTGTCAAATAGTTAAAGTGTTGCCTTGTTGCTATGGCTGAAAGCCTAAAAGAAGTGCTTTCAAACAAGCTATGCATGCTTGGAAAAAATCTATCAAAAGCATAATAGTAAGCAATATCATAGACAAGGTAGTGAACTCTTTGAAAAAATGCCTCAAATAAATGAGGTCTCATGACCTGATGGAATTCCATGACAATCAAAAATATTTGATTGTCATGGCATTCCATCACCATGAGACTTCATTTCTTTGAGGCATTTTTTCAAAGAGTTCACTGCCTTGTCTATGCTAACACATTTTCATACATGTCTATCAAAGCATTTTATCAAACAGTTCATTGCCTTGCTGCTATGGCTAAAATCCTAAAATAGGTGCTTTCAAACAAGCTATGGATGCTTAGAAAAAATCTATCAAAGCATAATAGTAAGCAATAGCATAGACAAGGGAATGAACCTTTTGAAAAAAATGCATCAAAGAAATGTGGTTTCATGGTGGTGGAATATCAAACAGTTAGCTTCCTTGTTGCTATGGTTGAAAGCATAAAATAGGTGCTTCCAAAAAAGCTACATGGATGCTTGGAAAAAATCTATCAAAGCATACTAATAAGCAATAGCATAGAAAATGCAGCAAACTGTTTGAAAAAAAGCCTCAAAGAAATGTGGTCTCAATGGTGATGGAATGCCATGACAATCCATAGCAATTTGCTTGTCATGGCATTTGTCATGCCGTTCCATCACCATGAAACCACATTTCTTTGAGGAATTTTTTCAAAGAGTTCACTGCCTTGTCTATGCTAACACATTTTTCATACATGTCTATCAAAGCATTTTATCAAATAGTTCATTTCCTTGCTACTATGGCTAAAAGCCTAAAATAGGTGCTTTCAAACAAGCTATGGATGCTTGGAAAAAATCTATCAAAGCATAATAGTAAGCAACAAGTTGATGCAATACAAAGATTGCAAAACCACTCAACAGGCCCATTCAAACTACCACAATTCAAGTTACATCAGGCCCATATCACTGAGACACAACCTGAACAATAGGAGGAATGACCTATTTCAACATACTACACTCAAACCCTTAAGGGATCGATCTGGTTGAATGTAGCTCGGAGTGATTCCGCTTGTCTGGGTACAAAAGAGGACCATTCCTAGTATAAACATGCCTATTTGAATGTGTTGAAATAGTCTGTTTGGTCACACGAGTTGCAGAACAAAATTTGCACTGCCTTGCAACTTTCTACTGCTTCCATCTGACACTTTTTCCATCAAATGAAAACTGAACACCACGGGAAAACCACTCCAAGATAACAAAAACCAAGAGAGATTATTGTAGAGGGGCCCAACGCTATCCCATAGGATAAGATGAGAAGTTTCTAAGCATCACGGTGTGTGAGTAACCTCATGCTGAAGTTTGCACCCATTTTGCCCTTTGGACCCTTAAAGGATCAATCTAGTTGAACGTAGCCCGGAGCGATTCCGCGTGTTTGGGTGTGAAAGAGGACCATGCCTAGTGTAAAAATGCCTATTTGAATGTGTTGGAACAGTCCATTTGGTCGCACGAGTTGCAAAACAAAAATTGCACCACCTTGCAACTTTCCACTACTTCCATTTGACACTTTTTCCATCAATTGAAAACTGGACACCACCGGAAAACCACTTTGAGATAATGAAAACCGAGAGAGGTTATTGTAGATGGGCCCAATATGATCCCACAAGATTAGACGAGAAGTTTCTAAGTGTCATGGTGTCCGAGTAACCTCGTGCTAAATTTTGCAGTCATTTTGCCCTTTGGACCCTTAAGGGATCATTCCTATTGAACATAGCTCAGAGAAATTCCGCATGTTTGGGTGTGAAAGAGGACCATGTCTAGCGTAAACATGCCTACTTGAATGCGTTGGAATAGTCTGTTTGGTCACATGAGTTGTAGAATGAAAATTGCACCACCTTGCAACTTTCCATTGCTTCCATCTGACACTATTTCCATCAACTAAAAACTGAATACCACGGGAAAACCACTCTGAGATAACAAAAACTGAGATAGGTTATTGTAGAGGGGCCCAATTTGATCCCATAGGAATAGACGAGAAGTTTCTAAGCATCACGGTGTCCGAGTAACCTCATACTGAAGTTTGCAGCCATTTTGCCCTTTGGACCCTTAAGGGATCAATCCGGTTGAACATAGCTCAGAGCGATTCCGCGTGTTTGGGTGAGAAAGAGGACCATGCTTAGCGTAAACATGCCTATTTGAACGCATTGGAATAGTCCATTTGGTCACACGAGTTGTAGAACAAAAATTGCACCACCTTGCAACTTTCCACTACTTCCATTTGACACTTTTTCCATCAACTGAAAACTAGACACCACGGGAAAACCACTCTGAGATAACAAAAACTGAGAGAGGTTATTGTAGAAGGGCCCAACATGAACCACAGGATTAGACGAGAAGTTTCTAAGCATCACGATGTCTGAGTAACCTAATGCTGAAGTTTGCAGCCATTTTGCCCTTTAGACCCTTAAGGGATCGATCCAGTTGAACATAGCTCGGAGCGATTCTACGTGTTTGGGTGTGAAAGAGGACCATTCCTAGCGTAAATATGCCTATTTGAATGCGTTGGAATAGTCCATTTAGTGACACGAGTTTTAGAACGAAAGTTGCACCACCTTGCAACTTTCCACTGCTTCCATTTGACACTTTTTCCATCAACTGAAAACTGGACTCCACGGGAAAACCACTCTAAGATAAGCAAAACTGAGAGAGGTTATTGTAGAGGGGCACAACACAATCCCATAGGTTCAGACGAGAAGTTTCTAAGCATCACGGTCTCTGAGTAGCCTCATGTTGAAGTTTGCAGCCATTTTACCCTTTGGACCCTTAAGGGATCGATCCGGTTGAACATAGCTTAGAGCGATTCCGCGTGTTTGGGTGTGAAAGAGGACCATTCCTAGTGTAAATATTCCTATTTGAACATGTTGGAATTGTCCATTTGGTCACATGAGTTACAGAATAAAAATTGTACCACCTTGCAACTTTCCACTACTTCCATTTGACACTTTTTCCATCACCTGAAAACTGGACACCACGGGAAAACCACTCCAAGATAACAAAAATCAGAGAGGTTATTGTAGAGGGGCCCAACATGATCCCATAGGATCAGACGAGAAGTTTCTAAGCATCATGGTGTCTGAGTAACCTCATGCTAAAGTTTGCAGCCATTTTGCCCTTTAGACCCTTAAGGGATCAATCCACTTGAACGTAGCTCGGAGCGATTTTGCGTGTTTGGGTGCAAAATAGGACCATTCCTAGCATAAAAATTCATATTTGAATGCGTTGGAACAGTCCATTTGGTCACATGAGTTGTAGAACGAAAATTGCACCACCTTGCAACTTTCCACTGCTTCCATTTGACACTTTTTCCATCAACTGAAAATTGGACACCACGGGAAAACCACTCTGAGATAGCCAAAACCGAGAGAGGTTATTGTAGAGGGGCCCAACATGATCCCATAGGATCAGACGAGAAGTTTCTAAGTATCACGGTGTCTGAGTAGCCTCATGCTGAAGTTTGCAACCATTTTACCCTTTAGACCCTTAAGGGATCGATCCAGGTTGAACGTAGCTCAAAGTGATTCCGCATGTTTGGGTGTGAAAGAGGACCATGCCTAGTGTAAATATTCATATTTGAACACGTTGGAATAGTCCATTTGGCCGCATGAGTTGCAGAATGAAAATTGTACCACCTTGCAACTTTCCACTGCTTCCATTTGACACTTTTTCCATCAACTGAAAATTGGACACCACGGGAAAACCACTCTGAGATAACCAAAACCAAGAGAGGTTGTTGTAGAGGGGCCCAACATAATCCCATAGGATTAGACGATAATTTTCTAAGTGTCACGGTGTCTAAGTAACCTCATGCTGAAGTTTGCAGCCATTTTTCCCTTTAGACCCTTAAGGGATCGATCCAGTTGAACGTAGCTCGGAGAGATTCTGCGTGTTTGGGTGTGAAAGAGGAATATTCTTAGCATAAACATGCCTATTTGAATGTGTTGGAATAGTCCATTTGGTCACACGAGTTGTAGAATGAAAATTGCACCACCTTGCAACTTTCCACTGCTTCCATTTGACACTTTTTCCATCAACTGAAAAGACACCACCGAAAACCACTCCGAGATAACAAAAACCGAGAGAGGTTATTGTAGAGGGGCCTAATATGATCCCACAAGATTAGACGATAAGTTTCTAAGTGTCACGGTGTCCGAGTAACCTCGTGCTAAAGTTTGCAGCCATTTTGCCCTTTCGACCCTTAAGGGATCGATCCGGTTGAACATAGCTCAGAGAAATTTCGCGTGTTTGGGTGTGAAAGACGACCATTCCTAGCGTAAACATGCCTATTTGAATGTTTTGGAATAGTCCGTTTGGTCACACGAGTTGCAGAACGAATATTGCACCACCTTGCAACTTTCCATTGCTTCCATCTAACACTGTTTCCATCAACTGAAAACTGAATACCATGGGAAAACCACTCTTAGATAACAAAAAATGAGATAGGTTATTGTAGAGGGGCCCAATTTGATCCCATAGGATTAGATGAGAAGTTTCTAAGCATCATGGTGTCTGAGTAACCTCATGCTAAAGTTTGCAGTCATTTTGCCATTTGGACCCTTAAGGGATTGATCCGGTTGAACATAGCTCGGACCGATTCCATGTGTTTGGGTACGAAAGTGGACCGTGCCTAGCATAAACATGCCTATTTGAACATGTTGGAATAGTCCATTTGGTTGCACGAGTTGCAGAATGAAAATTGCTTGCACTAGATGACCAAATTTAGGGTTTGTGTGAACACAGGGGCTGTTGGCAAAGTCTTGCCCTAGGCGAGCCAGGAAGAGTCCAGCTAGGGAAGACAAGAAGTGTAGAGCACAGAACTTGTAGAGGTGACTATTTCTTGATAAAATATTTTTTGGAGGAGGTAGGCAAGTGTCTTACCTAGTTGCCACATGAAGGAGAAAGCTCCATCAGTTCAATTAATGTGAGAACAAGTTGACAGTTTGAAAACAGCCAGAAAATGGCTTAAAACCCTAGGAAATGACCATTTTCAAGTTTAAGCATTGTACGGACAGTTAAATCTTAGGACCTCAAAAATTGTTGAGAGGTGTTCATATGGGACAAGGACCTCGAAGAAAGATTGAGATGGTCTTTTGAAATGTTTGAGTAATAACCAGTTGTTTTAGTGATGGAGACGTAATTGGGGGTCATGGACTAGTAGCCTTCTTAACCCAAGATAAGGGTTTGGTGAAAGCAATGAAAAGGTGGAGTTTTGGTGAACCTTCAAGAACCCTAGGAGGTTGGTTTGAAGCCATTGAAGACATCTCTACACCCCTACAAGAACTAGTGGAGTGTTGAGGATAGATTAACCTTTAGGGTAGATTAAGGGCTAAGGAAGAGTTGAAGCATTGCACCAAGGTTAAATTGGTAGATGGAATTATGATAGAAGTGGGGTTGGCCAGATAGACCAGGGGTACCTAAACTTGAGAAGGGTCCTATAGGTTAAGGTGGTGAAACAAAACACCAAGGAGGTCTTGCAAGCAAGACCTAGAGTAGGAATCTGTGATTGATTTCTCCAACCCCGTCCCTATCACTCTTCTTCTTCATCATTGTATTCTTGTTCTCCTTGTTCTCCTCACCTATTTCTCTCAAGGCTATTGATCCTAGCCTGCATAGCTTCTCTCTCCCTTCTCCATTCCTCTCTTCCCTTTCTTTAGCATGCTCTCTTGCTGCTTCTTGTTCTCTTCTTTCCCTTCTCTCCCTTTCCAAGGTTTCCCTCAACTCCTCCAACTCTCTTGCTAACATATTTTTAGGTGCCATTTCTAATTCTTCAATCCCTAAAGGACCTACTTATTGCTCTGATACCACTATGATGTAGAGGATATGGGACTCAAAACAAAACTCAAAGGCTTGAAGGTTTTTTCAATGAAGTAATCTCAACCATGTTCTAAACAATGTTAAGGAATCTTCTCTTTGACTTTTCACCATTAAATCATCATTCCTAAACACCTTGAAGGAATTTGAAGGAAGATTTTAAGTATGACAGTCAATGAATAGAAAAATGTTAGAGAAGCAAGGGTTTCAAAGACCTATTAAGAAACCTTATGACAATTCAAGGCATCATACAAACACAATTTGAATCACACCATTGAATGCAAGGATATAGAGTTTAGAGGAGGTGTTCCAATGGACTTTAAACTGAAATAGATGATAATGGCAAGATCACTAGTCTTAATGTCCAATTTGAGATGTGTTCCAATTTGAAAGGACCTAATGTCCTAATTTGAAATAGATGACTTTAAAAGGACCTAATGTCCAATTTGAGATGTGTTCCAAACTGGCTTAATGTGATGCAGAGCAAAGGAAGGAAAATCTCAATCCACACTCAACTTGACATTCATTTAACAAATTCTTGTTTCCCTTACAATTTGGACTCTCTTTCCCTTCATAAAACCTTGAAAGGGTAGACTTTGCCATTGTTGTTTTTGATTGAATTGATCACTCAACTTGAATCACATAATAAAACATCTCAACATGACTTGGGGATGATGTAAAAACTCTTCACACAATAGAAAATGACCAAACAAATAGACCTTGTACCCAAAAACATCCATTCTTCCATCACTCCTACACAAGCCCATGTAACTTTGCAACATTCACCAATAGGATAGTCAAAATAAAAATTGATTAAAGGAACTAACTAGAAAATGAAACATTCTTTTAGAATCCTAAAAATATCCTCCACAAGTTTCCAAAAGCATAGGATCAAACACCCACCATAAATGTATCAAAAGATTGACTTACAAGCCATAAACGAGGCTTAACTAGGCTTGCATAAGGAAGTGTTCAACCTTTCAAGGCACACCTAAACACCCATAATTCATTTAAAATATTCTAACAAGTTCCCCAAGACTTGTTCCATGCTTTTCATTCATTAGTATTGCACAAATACTCAGAAAATTATGAAAAGTGCATTTTAAAGACCATTTTCATGCATTTACAAGGGAAAAACTAACCTAGGGCATCAAATAACTTTTGCAAACCTCCATCTTTCACTCTGAAAACAAATTTGAACATGAAGAAGGGCCCTAAACCTAACATTCTACCAAGTTTTACATTTTTCCCATGGTGGAAATGGGAATTATGACCATTTTGGTGAGCAAACCCTTGTTTGGTAGGGTTTCAGACCCTCTTTCACTAAAATTGAAGTAAATTTCTTAATACTTAATGAAATCAATTCAAATCACCACCAAAAGAAATCATTCTCTACCTTCTATCAAACCATATTCATTATAGGGCTTTACAATGCTATTGCAGGTCATACCAATTGAAGGAATAGTCAAAACTGCTGGAAAATCAAGAAAAACAGAGTTTTTTTAATATTCAAATGCTTCAAACTTCCAATCAACCTTCTACCCTAACCAAAAGGAGGCCTTATAAACTTTTACACATCATTTCCAATGACCCTCAACTATTTTTTGAAAGAGGGAGCCATTGGTTAAGGGATTTACAACTTAAATGATGAGTTTACACAAATTACACTATGACAACATTGCATTTTTGAAGCAATTTTGACTCCTATCATCTAAGACCCAAAAATCCATTCAAATGGGCCTGAAAAAACCTTATTACATCATCAAGACATTAAATATGCATTTATTAACATAAAAAAATGAGACTTACTAACAAATTTCACCATCAAGTATAAATTAATAAGAACAGTTGTGCATATACTTACAAATTAATAAGAACAATTGTGCATATACTTACAAATTAATCCAATGAACCATCCGGGTCTGCTCTACTCTTTATTATGTCAAGTATTGCCTCATGGTTAGACTCACGGACCTTCCACAAGGTCTTGTTCAAATGTCTACCCTTATATTTGGTCAAACGAACATTGGATGCCACGACAAGGTTTGAGTAATGAAGAATCTTACGATGCGTGTCAAATTTCTCAAACAACCAATGTTTAACACTCTTATGTGGGTACCTTCTGAGCCACGTTCTAGTAAGAACAACTGATCCTATAGGGTATTCAATGTTTTCTCCATCTACAATTGGGGCTTCCAATTTCTTTTTTGCCTGAACACAACGACACAAGTAATAGTCTATACCTTCTTCATTGTCTTCATCTGCAATAACTGCATAAACATGCCCTGCATTTATATGTGTGGCATATCTATTGAAATTAGTCAACATTATGAATACAGTACAAAGTAAGATAACAATATGGAATTTCAAATACTAGGCAAGTAGATATACTACCTGGTTGAACTAGATCTGATACAACTATCACTATACATACAAATTCCTTAGTCTTTAACATCAATACGGTATTTAATCTTTAGGACTCCATACCCTAAATCGGGTGAATCCCATAAATCAATACTCTATTTTGTGAAATAAGTGTATAAAATTTTAGAGTATGTTGAAAAGGATCAAAATAGGCTTGAGAATATGTAGAAATAATGAAAGGAATGTTGTTAAGTGCTTGGGAGCAGTCTCATTTGTTATTCCACAGTTGTGTCTATGCTTGGCAATGTTTTGAAGGCAGATTGGTGCAGGAGCACCTAGGCTGATCCCCATTTTGTTTGTCAACAATTTTGGCTTGTGCCTGATCTTAGCCAAATCAGGGTGTTAGTATGTTTGATTTGGACCTTAGAAGGTCTTGTTTGTGTGTGATGGGTTAGTCATTAGGACTAAAATCATCTAGGGGTAATCATTGTGATTAAATGTTGCTTTATTTAGCTTTAGACAGCTTGTGTTAGAAGGTAAGGCATTTAATGTGTGCTAATCACATCTAAGTTGTTAGAAGATGCCAAGAGGCAGTTGAGGAAGTTGATTGTTTAGAATCAAGGAGGTTGAGATCCTAAGATGTAGGATGATGGAAAGAGTTGCAAAAGTTGTAAAATTACATGACAACATGGTGTTAGGTTGCATGCAGTTTAGTTCTCATTGGATTCCCTAGAAATCAGGAATGTGGGAATGATCAACTTCCCTTGAAATAGGGAAAATCATCTAAGTAGGTGTGGTGACTTGTAGATAGGAGTTAGAAGCATTGTAAACAAGTTTTGGCTTTGTGTGAATAAGAAGTTTCTGCAGATTTCTATGTTTTCCCATGTGTTTTGAAAAATAGAGATAACAAGGCACTATATATACTAATCTAGCATTGTTATTGAGTTCATAGAATAGTCTAGAGAACCTTTCATCTTACATTCAGGTTACTTGGAGTAGATTTGTTGATTTGAATTCATAAATTAGGTTGTAGAGGATTTTTACTTCTGTTTTGAGCAGTTAGAATTAGAATGGCTCCCCCATAATTTCTGACCACAAGATCTTCCTGAGATTAGGTGAATATGGAAGGGGAGCCAAAAAAATTTAAATATTTAGTAGTAGGAAACTTAGAGAGCCAAGCAAGTATTTGTAATCTCAAACCCTAGGCGAGCTAGGACTGCCCAGTTAGGAGTTTGAGAGAAGAAAAGTGAAGAACTTAGGCAGGGGTTACAAGTACTATACGGAAAAAGTACACTTCCAGCTGGGATATGACCAAACACAAGGATACCAGAAGGATTAAGGTTTGATCAATCCTTTTGAGTGAGAAATTAGCAAGTGATTAGCAAAACCCTAAGTATTAGGTCTATTAGCCCTACTTCTCCTTGATTGTAGGAACCTACTGTACAGATGAGATTGGGGTCTGAAACCCTATGAAAGATTTAAAGGTCCAAAAAGGGTGTCTGGAAATCAAGTTTAGTTACTAGGTTGTTTGGAAAATTTGGGCAAGAAAAACCAAAAACTGACTGGTAAGGGCTAGTAGGGAATAGGCCACTTCAAGAAAAAATCTTGAGATCGGGTACATTGAGGATTAAAGACCCTTCAAGATGCATTCAAGTGAATGTGAAATACAAAAAAACAATGTCTTTAACACCCCTACAAGTAGTTCAAGATTGATGGAGAAATTGACACTTAGATCCTTCTAGGTGTTGGAAGAAGATAGCAGATTCAAGAGGTGTTTGTCCTCTAAGGTTAAGCACAAGGATTGAAACTCTTCGAACAGAGTTGTAGCAGAGCTTAGTTGATGAACTAAGTCAAAAAAGAGCCTAAAAGTTGACAGGTTCTTGGTGGAAGGCAGAGTGAAGTCTTCTAGTTGGATAGTGCAAGCAAATCTTGGAGCATCATACACCATAGATTGTGAAAGATTTGATGATTTGGGCATATGTTTCCAATATATGGCAATGGTGTCTTGAATGCAAAGTAGTCAGAGTGTGTCTATACTGATATATTGGAATATTAAAATCAAAACATGATGAAATTGGTATCTTAAAGGTCTAGTGATAGTGTTAAACTAATGTTGATTGTTGTTGTTACAAATGGTGTTTAAGTGAATATAGGATGATGGATGTGTTGATTTGAGCAAAGATATCTTAAATGGTTGGGATGATGTTCGATTGCAGGTCTAAGGAACAGAGATGTTTGATTGTTTTTTCCTTGAAGGGGTAAGTTGATTTGATGAGTGATTGTTGTATTGCATCACAAACAAATAATTTGATCAACATGGAATAAGAAAAACAACAAAAATGAAAGCAAGCCATAATAGAATGATATAAAATGTACAAAGATTTCACATACCTAAAAAGCAAAGTTTTAAATCGAGGAGTTCTACCCAATTATGCAGCCTTTGCTTCTTCCTTCCTCAAACTCAAAAATTTTACTTCATCAAAAGCTTGTTCCCCTCCAAATTTCAATTTTATATCAATTATCACTATAATTCAAACTTCAATTGATATTATAAGCCTCTCAACATGAAAACTATGTTATTTCATGCAAAGGTGATGGAAGGAACATTCAAAAGGTGGTGGAATCTCAAAATCATGCATGCACACTTCACTCAATCACCAAAAAGCTATTTTTTGTTGGAGCACGTGCAGAACCAGGAGAATTTATAGAATGTGGGCCGACATCACGGGTATATTGTGAATTTTAGTGCAATAAATAACACATTTGTGTTATAATGTGTTCACATTATTTAATCCTAAATGGACATATCTATACTTGTCAATAACGTGCTCGCGTTATAGTAAAGTTGGTTTTTTTAAGCTTTAGATGGTACATTTATAGGGTAGAGGATTAAGGGTACTAGGGAGAGAGCTAGAGGGATAGAGTGAGAGAGAGAGATACTTCAAAGAAAGAGGAAGGGAGTGAGAGAGAGATACCCTCTCCAACCCTCTCCCATTCTCTCCCACACTCTCTCCCACCTTATCCTACACTCTCCCACCCTCTCCCATCCTCTCCCGCTCTCTCCCAACTTATCCTACACTTTGCAACTATCTCCATCCCTCTCCAACACTAGGGAGAGAGCTAGAGGGATTGAGTGAGAGACAAGGAGATACTTCAGAGAGAGAGGACCTCTCCCACACTCTCTCCAACTATCTCCATCCCTCTCCCACACTCTCTCCAACTCTCTCTTCCACCCTCTCCCACCCTCTCTAACCCTCTGCAACCCTCTGCAACCCTCTACCACCCTCTTAGGACCTCTCCCACTCTCTCCAACCCTCTCTCACCCCTCTCCCACCCTTTCCCACCTTCCCTACCCTCTCCCACTCTCTCCAATCCTCTCCTACCCTCTCCCACTCTCTCCAACACTCTCCCTAGCCCTCTCCTACACTCTCTCACTCTCTCCAACAATCTATTCCACCCTCTCCAACCCTCTCCAACCCTCTCCCACCCTCTCCAACCCTCTGCAACCCTCTACCACCCTCTTAAGACCTCTCCCACTCTCTCCAGCCCTCTCTCACCCTCTCCTCCTACCCTTTCCCACTCTCCAACCCTCTCAACCTCCCCCCACCCTCTCTCCAACCCTCTCCCACCCTTTCCCCACCTTCCCCTACTCCCTCTCCCACTCTCCAACTCTCCCACCTCTACCACCCTCTCCAACACTCTCTAGCTCCTCTCCCACACTCTTCTCACTCTCTCCCAACCCTCTCTTTCCCAAATCTCCCCCACCCTTTGCAACCCTCTCCCACCCTCTCCCACCCTCTCCAACCCTCCCCCCACCCTCTCCAACCTTCTCCCCACCCTTTCCCCACCTTCCCTACCCTCTCCCCCTCTCTCCAATCCTCTCCCCCCCTCTACCACCCTCTCCAACATTCTCTCTAGCCCTCTCCCACACTCTCCAACACTCTCTCCCACCCTCTCTCCCACCTTCTCCAACCCTCTCCCGCCCTCTCCCAATCTCTCAAACCCTCTACCACCCTCTCCCACTCTTTCTAGCTGTCTCCCATAGTCTCCAACCCTCTCCCCCACATTCTTCCACCCTCTCCCACACTCTCCCACCCTCTCCCACCCTCTCCAACCCTCTGCAACCCTCTCCCACCCTCTCCAACCCACTCCAACCCTCTACCACCCTCTTAGGACCTCTCCCACTCTCTCCAACCCTCTCTCACCCTCTCCAACCATTTCCCACCTTCCCTACCCTCTCCCACTCTCTCCAATCCTCTCTCACCCTCTACCACCCTTTCCAACACTCTCCC
>VDFB02335620.1:60987-85965 GCA_007258455.2 Sequoia sempervirens
CACTCTTCCAATCTCCCACCCCTATCACACTCTCTCAAGCCCTCTCTCCAACTCTCTCCCACACTCTCCAACCAACTCCAACCCTATCTCCTACTCACCCACTCTCTCCAACCCTGTCTCCCACACTCTCCCTCCCTATCTCCCACTCTGCCACTCTCTCCCATGCTCTACCACGCTAAACCCTCTCCCACTCCCACCCTCTCTCCCATAAACATACATACATGAAACACTAGTATACATACACATACAAACATGCAAACATATCAAGAAACATTCAATAAAGTGGCATTTAACTAAAGGAAGACATAACACGAGCGCGGTATTTTTTGCTAGGAAAATGTCAAAAGCAAAACATAACACACTCGCGTTATAACGCGAGCACATTATAACGCACTCAAATTATATTTTTCATTGGAAATCCTCGAGACTTAGCTTTGGTATTTTCCTTGGAATACCAACCCAAAGGCTTGGAGGGAATTCCCAAAGACCAGAGACGTTTTTTTTCCAAATTCAACAAATTTTCACATAATCGAGTTCGTGCTCACCATCAAGATTGCATCTAGTTCAATATCAAGAAAATCGAAGACATGGGTAATGTTAGGTTCTTTATTAGCTTTCCAACGATGTAATTTTTTTCACTTTCTAACAATGTGAAGCCTTTCATCCATAATTTTTGTTTGTATGTCTGTTTTTCTTCAAAAAGCAGTGTTTGGTATTTTTTTCGCTATAAATTAACCATTCATCAAAATTTGAAATAAATTACATTTTTAGAAACTAGACTCCATTCTAAAATTTAAAAAAAAAAAATTAGAAAAAAGCTATTAGTTTCAAAAAAATTTAGGGGGAGCACGGCCAAAATTCTGCTTTTTAGGAAGTGCCCACTTACAAAATTAATAAAAAATCAAATATTCATTAAAAAATTATCAGAAAATATCCATTCCTTACTACATACTATTATCTAACTTCTGACTGGAGTGATTTTAAAAATACTACAAAAAATTCCACCGTGCTCGGGTCACACAAGAGTTGCTATGTTATGTTTTTCTGACAGAAACAACAGCAATTTGTGTGTGTCCCTCTTTTGAACCCCTTAATCTCAACCATTTTCAAAATAAATTAGTAGTTTAGAAAGTAGATTTGGAGCATTGTGGTCCTTGTTTTTGTTCCATCAAAAAAAATTTAGTGTAGCTATCCTCAATTTCACGTCCAAGGTCAATATTTCCTGATTTCAGAAAAAAAAATTGGCCACTTAAGCCCCTTTTTTGGGAACCATCTTGGTGCACTTACCCAACAAGCACAAGAACAAGCACAACTTTTTGCATAAAGACAAGCAATGCAATTGCAAGCATATCAACAATAAATAAATCAATATCAAGAGCAGCAAGAAGCAGCCCAATTGGTAGCCCAACAACAAGCACAACAACAAGCATTGTTGGAATAGCAACAAGCACAACAACACGTGAAACAACAAGTAAAAATAGTAGCATAGAAATAGCAAGATCAATAACAAGCGTTGTTCATACAATAGCAGGTGGAAGCCTACCTAGCTTGGAAAAACATACAGATACCATTGAACAACACATCAAACAACCCACCCATCCAACCCACAATTGAAACACCCCAAAACACCTTCATCCCACCCCTGATCCACAAAATGATGTAACGACACACATCAGGTTGCTCTCGCAACAAGTGTTCGATCTTCAATTAGGGTGAACAATGAAAACACCAAGAAACTTGTGTCCCTCTCCATTTGATAGGACCCTAGTGATGAAACCATTCCCCAAGGGATTTGAGATCCCCAAATTTGACAAATATCGAGGAACAGGAAACCCTGAATATCACATTAGGGAATTCTAGGTTCATTGCATGGAAGTCGCATATGATGATACTTATCTGATGCGGCTATTCTCTTTGAGTTTGGTAGGCCACACTATGGAAATTTCTCTCGCCTACCTTTAGGAATTAGGACATTCCAAGAAATTATAGACACATTCATAAAAAAATATGTATGCAACATTGCAATGGATGTTAGTCTAGAAGAAATCTCAGCTCTGAAGTAAAGGAAAGGGCGAATCATTCGCTTCATTCTTACAATGATGGTGATCCAAGGCCAATCAGAGCAAGTGGACCATGCCCAAAGACCAAGTTTGCACCATCATAGCCAACCTTGATGGCCTCTTGGCATTCCATCTCAAGGTTTAGGGCATCACCATATATGATCAGTTGATCTTTAAGGCGCTCAGCATCGAATGGGCCCTCATGACTCAACCCACGGGATCAACCTCATACCATGAACAACAAAACAACCACCCACCAGGCTCCAATTACAATGATAAACCTCACATGTGGGTAAGGAAATAAAAAATTACTAATGATGGTGTCGTCAATGCCAAGGTGGTCATTAGTGCTCCTCACCAACATACACCCGCACCACAAATCCAAACCCAACACCAAAACAATCATCACACAACACACCAACCAAACAACAATCCAACAATCAATAATCTCAATGAGCAAAGGGGACCACCCCAATGCAAGAGTTATCCCAAGCAAAAATACACCACTTTTTGGGAACCACTTGAAGACATAATTGAAAAAGTTGATAGATGAAAAACTCATCAAGCCTCCTACATTTGAGAATTACTAGGAACTGGATGTGAAACCTCCTTGGTATAACAAGAATCAAATATGTGAGTTCCATAAAGGCCATCCCAACCAAACAGAGTCCCTACATCTACATCCGTCCCTAATGGCTACAATGTCCTAGATCAACTCAAGAGAACACCAGTGCAAATCTCCATCATGGAGTTGCTAAAAATATCATCTACCCATAGGAAAATCCTTAAAGAAGCATTGGCCTCATCCTCTGTCCCCGTAGATCTTGATGCAAAGCAATTCCAAGCTATGGTCAAAAATATTATTACGCCTAATATTCTTACAATCTCTGACTAGGATTTCCCCACTCAACCATCTCACAAATGTGCACTTCACTTGGAAGCCATAGTACATAAGAGGAAAATAAAAATGGTCTTGGTGGATGGAGGTGCAGATTTGAATATTTGTTCTCTCAGCCTCATCAAGCAGTTAAAAATATCAGAAGATTCTATCGACAAAGGGAAGGGTATCACAATAAGAGCATATGATGACCAAGAAAGAGTGTCTCAGGGCACAATCAAACTCCCTATTCAAGTAGGGCCTACCATCATGGAAACCACTTGTTAGGTCTTGGACCTTGACTTGCCATATAACATCCTCCTAGGATGCCTATGCATTCATGTGATGAAAGCAGTAGCATCAAATTTCCACCAATGTGTAAAATTCACACATAGGGGACAAGAAGTTACTGTTCATGGAGATCTTGAACCTTTATTGTATTGAAAAAATCTTGAAGCAAAGTATTACAAAATACCCCAAGTACCCAAAAATGATGAGGGCCCATCCACACCATACATCCATCCTGCCATTCTCATGTCCACTTCTGTGATAGAGACACCCACCACTCCCGCCATTCCCACCATCTCTGACATTAAGATCATCATATAAGATAATAGTTGTGGCAACTACAAGCTCCCTAATAATTCTTTTGTGGTAGGAGAGTTACCACAATCTCATAGATCATGGGGATGACCACAAATAAATGAAGCTTCCACATCTCGAATGTCTCTTGAAAACTATCCCACCTTTACAAGTTGGGGAGATCTTGGATGAGAAGTTATTGAGGCAAATCCATCTCATATGCTATATCAAGATGAAAGACTAGTACCGGATTTACCAATGGATGACAGAAGCAAGGGTTTGCAAATGATGCTCACAATGGGCTACGACAGAAATCAAAGACTTGGAAAAAATGAAAATGGGGTCATAATACCTATCATGCTGTGACTGATAAAAAATATTGGCCTTGGATGTACCCCTCTGAGTATAACCATACGTGGTTGAAGTCCTCCAGTTAGAACAATTAACAATCCACCTCAACCAACCCCAGTAGAACTACAATTACCAGTGTCTACAAATCACAATCAATCTCATGAGAACCACCTAGTATATCCCCAACTCATCGACTACGACCAACGAGGACCACCAGTTCTTGATACATTTCAAAATGATGAGGGGCTCTCAGAATTCATGAGACTATAGGATAACATTCTGGATGGGGATCACAAAGTAGGGTTCATTATATAGCTAGACACACAGGCCTATTATGGGGAAACAATTGAATCCTTTAGTCGCAAAAGCGAGAAATTAAGAATAATATCAGAGTCCTTGAGTAAAAACCATAATGTGGAACTCTCTGACTAGAAAAAAGTAAAAAGAAAGGATGCCTCCAACAGTGAAAGCCTCTTTGAGGTTCCTGAGGATGGGGGATTCAATCTTCCTATAAGACCTATTCATCTGGAAAAGTCAACAGTCTTGGCAAAAAAATGCCATCAGATCAACCTAGGAACAGAGGAGACCCCACATATCACATTCTACGCAAAATCACTACTATCAAAAGAGCAAGAGCTCCTAGTGGCATTCCTAAGAGAAATACAAATAAACTTCACATGGAGTTATGCTGACATGCAAGGACTTGATCCAAAGACCGTGGTTCACTGCTTAGCAGTGTATCAAGAAGCAAATCCTATCAAATAAAAGCTTTGAAAAAAGTATCCTCAAATCGCCCTATTGGTCAAAATGGAGTTAAAAAATCTATTAGACGCAGGATTCATCCAACCAATAGACTATCCAGAATGGGTATCAAACTTGGTACCTATTTCAAAACTTGACAAAAATATTAGAATTTACACAGACTTCAGAGATTTGAATAAGGCATGTCCAAAAGATGACTTCCCGCTTCCCAACATCGACATGATAGTAGACATGACAGCTGGACATGAGATGTCACTAATGGATGGATTCTCAGGGTACAATCAGATCATGATAGCTAAAGAGGACCAACATAAAACAACTTTCACTTGTCCATGGGGGACCTATTGTTGGAATATGATGCCATTTGGCTTAAAGAACGTAAGAGCAACATATCAAAGGGCTATGACATTGATATTCCACGACATGATTCATAAAACAGTTGAAGACTATGTTGACAACATTCTAGCTAAGTCTAGAAAGAGAAAAGATCACATAGCAACCCTAAGTGCCATCTTTGACAAGTTGGAGTACAAGGTCAGATTAAACCCTAAGAAATGCATCTTTGGCGTACAATATGGAAAATTTCTAGGATATATAGTGTCAATGAGGGGTATCGAGGTGGATCCAACAAAAGTAAAAGCAATCCTTGAGATGGAGGCACCGAAAACATTAAAGCAACTAAGAGGTCTCCAAGGCAAACTACAATCCATTCAAAGATTCATAGCACAATTGGCGGACAAACAAAACCCATACTCTCACCTACTCCATAAGGGAGTAGCATACAAACGGGATACCAAGTGTGAAGAGGCATTCAACAAAAGCAAGGAATACCTACTGACACCACCAGTCTTAATGCCATGAATCCCAAGAAAACCATTGATTCTATACATGTCAGCAACAACAACAGCCCTTGGATCTCTTTTAGCTCAACATGACAAAAATGGAACAGAAAGGGCTATATATTACATCAACAAGAAAATGGTTGGGCATGAGCTAAACTATTCATTCATCAAGAAAGCATGCCTTGCAATAGTTTTTGCATCACAAAAAATCAAACATTACATGTTGGCACATAAAAAAAAACTCATTACCAAAATTGATCCTCTCAAGTATCTACTATCAAAGGAAATGCTCATAAGAAGAATGGAAAAATGAGTGATGATACTGTCAGAATACAACATCAAATATCTGGAGTGGAAAGAAATCAAGGGCCAAGTCATCGTAGATCAATTGGTAGAAGCACCAATCTATTCAAAAAACCCTCTCGTCTCTAAGTTTCTAGATGAATCCATTTTTAATCTCAATGTAGCTAACCACTAGAAACTATACTTCAATGGCTCATACACGCAACATGGATCAGGACCTAGTGTTTTCTTCATCACCCCACAAGGGGTTTGCATACCAAGATCATATAAACTAGCATTCCCTCCACCAATAACATTGTGAAATACAAGGATTTGACCATAGGTGTCAAAATAGCAGTGTAGTGGAACATTATAGCTCTCAAAGTATATGAAGACTCCCAATTGATCATAAATCAAGTCAATGATGAATATCAGACCAAGGATGACAAGCTCACTCCATAAAAGAGATTGGTCGAGACTCTCAAAGAATCCTTCATCGAAATAACATTTGAACAGATTCCTAGAACCAACAACAGAGCAACGGATGCCATGGAAACAATTGGATCCTTGCTCGATATCCCCCACAATGTTCCAAAATATGAATTCCTAATTTAGTAACTTCTCGTACCTGCAGTCAAGGTACCAGAATCAGAATATGTGTGAAAAATTGTTGGTCCTAGTGACTGTTGATATCACGACATTTACGCATACCTTCATATAGGAGTCATACCCACTGACCTACCCTCAAACCTAAAATGAACCTTTGTTAAAAAGGAATCCAGAGTTTTCATCCTAGGAGATACCCTATATTGTAGAAGCATAGAAGGAACCCTACTGCACTACTTAAACACTGAGGAGGCATTAACCACTCTAACTAAAGTACATAATGGTATCTATGGTTCACACTCGAGTGGAATGACCATAGCCAAGAAACTATTGAGGATGGGGTATTAGTGGCCCACAATGGAAAGAGAAGCACATGATCATGCCAGAAAGTGTCTACAATGTCAGTAGCATGAGGACCTCATCCATGCTCCAACTCATGAGCTTCATCCTATCATCACACCATGGCCCTTTTCGTAGTGGGGACTTGATCTCATTGGTAAAAACACACCCACTTCATCTAATGGCCACAAATTCATCATAACTGCCACAGAGTACTTTACTAAGTGGGTGGAATCCATACCCATGATGTATATAACTGGGAAGAAGATTTCAAAGTTCATCCTAAACTATCTCATTTGTCGTTATGGTGTTCCACAAGCCATTATCTCAAATAATGGGACACCATTTAAGAATCAGGAGGTCTGTGACTTATGCAAAAAATTCAAAATCCAACATTGCTTCTCCACCCCATACTATCCCCAAGGAAATGGCCAAGAAGAAGCTACAAACAAGACCATTCTAAAAATCCTCAAGAAAACAATCAATGACATAGGTCATGACTAGAATTTTCAGCTTAATCCTGCCCTCTGGGCCTATTGAACCAGTGTCCACACACCCACTAGTGCCACCCCTTTCTCCCTGGTCTACGGGTCAAAAGCAGTACTTCCCATTGAGATCAAGATCCCATCACTCAAGATATCACCACAAAACCTCATTAGATATGAAGAGTACCGAGTATCAACATTGAATGAGTTGGACCTACTAGATGAGTGATAGATAGATGCTTTGAATCACTTGCAAGTCTATCAGAATAGACTCAAATGGAGCTACAATAAGAAAATCAAAAGCAGGATTTTCTAAGTTAGAGAACTGGTGTTAAAAGAGAACCAGAAGAATGTCCCAAATCCAAGTATCAAAGGAAAATTTGAACCCAATTGGTTGGGACCATTCATTATCACAACAAGTTACAAGTCAAGGGCATATCAGTTATCAACACCCAAAATAGCTCCCATCTCAAAAAGTTTTATGCCTACATCTTTCAAGGTATAGAACCAAAAAATCAGAAAATGTCCTAAAAAAATGATTACCTCAGCGAAAACCTAGCAAACAGGCATCTTGGTAACAACAAAAAAATAAAAAAATATGAAAATCCAAAAAAAAAAGGATTGAAAAATAGTAAAGAGAAAAATTGTCCTCTAGTGAAAACCACTTCGGTGGCACTTTGGACAAGTACCTTGGTGAAAACCTGGCAAATAGGGGCCTTGTGTAAATAAGCACTTTCCATCCACTAGGATCTTTATGGCTTGTTTTGCATCACCCATCCATTTTTATTCCATCATCCATCACATTCCATATCTCCATCTATCACTCATCCACTAGAATCTGCATCATAGCTTGGTCCTGTGTTCACATCATGATGCCTCCTAGTACTACTCGGCTCATCCTCAAGGTTAGCTTGTCATGCCTTTATCAGAGTAGTCTATTGCATCACGTTGGTGGCATGTTCTTATTAGATTAGATTCGTATATATTCTTAAAGTCATAAAATCAGAAAATCCAAAAACATCAAAACATCAGAAAATCCAAAAACATCCAAAACATCAGAAAATCCAAAAACATTCAAAACATATCAAAATCCAAAAAACATTCAAAAAAATTATCAAAAGTCAAAAATAGAGTCATCAGTCAAACTACATCGTCTCTGAGCTTGAACATAGGCAAGGTTGATCTTTGATCATCCCCCAAGACATCTAGGTTAGCCTAATAAGAGTCTATCATAATAAATTGACATCTGATCATGCATATCATAGTATGTGAATCAGTCAAGTCATCATTTGAACTACATGGTCTTTGTGTATATAAAGTAGGAAAGGCTCATTTGTTGATCAGCCCCCGAGGCCCCTAGGATAGGTCTTTAGGTTAGTGTCGTGGGTAAATATGGGAAAATCCAAAAACATTGGAAAACCGAAAAATCAAAACATTTGAAAACCTCAAAAATACCAAAAACAACCTCAAAACATTGCAAAACATCAAAAACATCCAAATATTTGGAAAAACCCATCCATCTCATCTCGCTTGCACCTGCAATAATATCACTCATAATAAATGATCATCATCATCAATCTTTGGTAAGACAATCAGAAAAAATTCTAGTAGGTTGAAAGAGAAAACTCAAAACATCAATTCTTAGGTCTAAGTCAGTGCATAAGCAAGTTAGTCATCTCTTGGTATCGGTAACTCATCATTGGAATTGGTCCCATATCAATCATCATGTAGAACACTTTGGATAAACGAAATGATGTGCTGCCATCCACTAACATGTCCTAGGATGAATCCTTCCTACAATGGGCATTAGCTTTTGGCAATAAGTTTCGGTTCTTATCCTTTGAAAACAAATCCCCTTTTTCATTAGTGGTATTGAAAAGCATCAGCTTGTTTGTTTACTTCGTCTTTTTCTTTTGACTTATCTTATTGCACTTATTCCAAGGACTTCTCAATGATATTTGAACAAGAGGATTTAGAGAAATAGGAATGGGGCAACAATCATTATCTTTTTATCTGCTATGCTTGTTGGATGTTCTTGTAATATAACCTTGGCGAATACTTGCTTTGTTAGGTAGGTACGAGGAGGTTTTGGACAACTTGTTGACTATTGCATTGATAGTTTTACCTTTCCATGTTTTGGTCCAAGGTGTTTTAAACTTCCAAAGTGCATCCTAGCAAAATTTGCATATGTCAGGTGTGAACAATGATACTCCTATATGATTTTCAAGTCAAAGTCCATCACACTAGGTACAATGCCATCTTGGTTTTCTATACCTTGATGCATCATACCATGTGCGTTATCAAACATAAGAAAATTTGGTCCTTTGAAAAATACCAATTCCTTAGCAAGTAATCATCATCATCATTTGTATTTGCATAATCTTGTGTCTTATTGAAATGACTCCTTCTCTTCTTGCTCACCACACTAACAAGATACTATGACAGTTGATCATCATCACCATCATCGTCATCGATCCGGCATCCACAAATCATTAGCATCTTGCATCAACATATCATATAGGGAACATATGCATTGCATTTCCATCATCATATAAACATGTCATTATGAGCATTTTTTTATATAAGAATATTCATTCTTATTACATTGCATCCATTCCTTGCATCACATTACATCTATCACATAAATCATTGCATAACATTTACATAAGCATTTCATGATCATTTTTTGCATAATCATAAACAATAGGTATACAAGCATTGGAACTAATTCATTTGCATACATACTTGTATAAAATCCTAACATCATCACACATTACATTCATATTACATTACGCATCATCATACCACTTTGCATTAACATATCATTGCATCATATTAAATGAATCACATACATTACATCATCATTTAATATGTTTGTGATAATAACATTTGTTATTCTAAGAATTTTAAAAAAACCATCTCATTTGCATTACATAAAACCATCTCATCTGCATCATATCACGACCACCGCATTACATCATTACACCATCTCATAAATAGCATCATTCATTCCACATAAGCATAAATAGTCCATCACATACAAAACGTACATCAATCCATAATCTGTTCATATATATAAGCATAATTCACATAACATTTCATGTATATACCATATCATTTTACATTCCATATCAAATATCACATCATCATTTGCATCAACATAAAATAGATCATATAGACAGCATCATTGCACATCACATTTGCATATCATAGGTTAACATAATATAGTTAGTCATAATCAGAATGCATTCATCATCAAAATAAATGCATCCATAAATCCATCATATACCATCAAATAACATCATATAAGCATCATATAACATCATTGCACAACATATAGAAATAAAATCATCCACATATGCATAAATAAAGGGTACACATCGCATCACATCAAAATCATCATTGGCTCATATATATATATATATCATCAAACAACTGTCATAGTACAAGAAATAAATTGGATCACTGTACATATATGTCAATGAGTACAAAAGACCTATCGAGCTATCAAAAAGAAGCCCATAAGGCACAAAAAGCATCATAGCATCTCGATCATGCTCTGTCCCTATGTATGCTACCCTCACCCCTATCTCTATGGCCATCTACTGGTCTATGGCTGGCCCGCTCTGAGTACTCTAGCATCTCCTTTGCTCTAGGTATGACCTCATGATAATACCTTTGATAGTACTCAACCTTTTGGATGGCATCCCTGTATGACCGAATTGACACTGTACCCTAGGAGGAGGAGGCTGCCATGCTCTCTAGCTGCTATCTCCTGCCTAGCTCTGTAGCTTCCTGTAGCTTTGCAGCCTATCTCTACTAAATGGCTTGATCCCTCTAGGCTCTGAGCTGCTCTCTCTTAACTCTTGCCTGATCTCTCTCAATGGTCATAGTCTGTACATGAGCCTGTACCTATGCAATTAGCGCATCCCAAGGATCTGATTATCCAGCTGGCTATACCTGTGGTTGTACCTGCAACTACACCCAAGGCTGATCCTCACCTCATGGTGGTACACCTGGTGGTACCTGCTGTTGATCTGGCATCAGAACATCTCCCTGCCTTGGCTGGACTGGAGGCACAACTAGCTAATCCTGTCGAGCCTCAACCCTCTATTCTCGTCCTCCCCCTCTACCTCTAACTCTCTGCAGATCTAGGACTACACCTGGAATCGTCAATCGAAGCAGAGGCGGAACCAATCCCTGTAGGCCTGTGTCGTGCCTAGATCTGTGAGTCCCTGATCGTAGGCCCACAATCAGGCTACCAACTACTAGAAGCTATCCACCATCTCTTAAGCAGGAATATACCACCCCCATGACACATGTGTCATGGAGCGGGTGAAGATGGCTACATAATCATCATCCGGGCGATCTTGAGGCTCCGCAAACTGATGTTGCACATGCCCGGGAAGGTGCCTCTCAATCATAGTGTGCTCCCATCCCTATATAAAATGGTCTTGGTGGTAGTAGAACATCTAATCAGTATTGTCAGCCCATCCAAGCTGACCAATGTACAGTTGCCAGGTAAAAACCTACATCTCATCAAGAACCCTCCCCTAGTAAGGGATCCCATGCTTGTCGATGTGTGTAAAGGACACACTACCTCTATATCACCACACAAGGGGATCATCTGGCATCATCTGAACTGAAACAACATGTGGACACAGCACAACAATGTGCTTCCACGCCCAGACATGAACAAGTGTAATGCCTGCTCTAAGCACTCTATCGTCCATATACACGTGTTTGTGTAAATCTCTGTATAAAGATACTAGAAGAATTGGCCCCCAAGCAAAATGAACTATCTTGTCTCAAATCATCTACTCCTAGTAATATCCCCAGCTAGGACTAAAGTATCAGCCTCGTCTATCAGGGGCAACAAGACCTGAAATGATGGATGTAATCACCCAGCAGTAGGGACGTGCCAGGATCCTTTGTCGCTCAAGCTCTATCTGCCCCTCGCAAAAGACAATCTCATCTATGGCGAGGACTCTATAGAAGGCCTCACGCCCCTTGTCCATGTCGAAAATCACTCGATGACTATGAATCAGCAATTGCAAAATACGCCAAACATCCTCTAGGGTGACGGTGGCCTCGTGCCATCTCTTAGCCACCGCTGACAGCATCCCTAGGTGAGTGTGAATGGGCGTCACATAAGCAATATACCATAACCCTGCAATCCAAAGTTGATCCTGGTTCCTGTCGCTCAAGTCTCACAGATAGCCAGCTAGGTCCCTCGACCTGTGCTCTTGAGAGTAGAGCTCCCTTATAGTGTCTTGCATCAAGGAAGGTCACCATGTTAATATTTTGGAAAAATTCTTCATCGCACATTCAAAAAACTTCCCCAGTGGTGCAACCCATGAAAGCATCGTAGTTTGATTACTAATCAAACTCTAATGCTAGGGCATAAAAGGGAAAAATAGCACTGCTATGATGCACTTTCTCATCCAGTGGTGCACTTTGGGCAGAATTGAGACCACCGCATCGCACTTTTCAAATCCCCCCACCAGCCCTAAGCCTAGCATCAGAGTTTTCAAACTCTTAACTGCACTGTCACAGTGCTATTTAACACTAAGTAGCACAATTTGACTTTCAAGCAGTGCCATATAGTGTTTCTATAGACTGATTGACCTTTGAAAGCATTAAATGAAGCAATAAATGAAAAATGAGGCTCAGGTAAGGGTCACGTACCGGTGCCCTGATGTTGGTTGGCTGCTAGTACATCTGAACTCGATCAAAAATATGTAGGGGAAGTTGTCATTACATCATATCATCAAGAGGTCAAAGCTCAAATCTCGAGGTTACTTTTGGAAGTGTTTGAAAATGACTTTAAAGTGACCCCTCGGGCCCCTTTTAAGCCTAAAAATTAGGGCTTTTTTCACCCTAATTAGCTTTCCTGCCAGGGTTTTCGACCCTTGAACTTGTTTTTGTCTAGTTCAGGCCTATTTTACATCATTTTATTGCATTTAGACATGTTTTTGACTTCCTAGAGCCTTTTTGGACCTATCGGGCACTTTTTCTTCTTTTTTTGTGAGATCACCCAAAAAATGAAATTTTTGTCCAATCTCTCCAGGGGTCAATATAATGGCATGTTTTCTCTCACGAGGCAATAGTGAGGTAAGTTTGTAAATAGAAATTTTTTTTGTCTTTGATCGAGATCATTTATTCTTTGAACCAGTGCAACAAGTGCATTGCTTCAAAGAGGGGCAAAATGTAGACACGTAAAATATACCAATTGACATTGTGCACTTGATCCGACTACTAACATCATTTCTTCCCAAATCATCCCCCAGTCTAATCATTTAATCAAATCTCTTATCTGATTAAATTCATCAATTTCTCTCTCTTAATTAAATAAATAATTTTATCTAATTGAGTCAATCTCTTGTGTTAATTAAATCAATCCATCTGATTTAATTATCCCTATTTAATTTAATAATTAATTTTATTTGATTAAATCTCTGAAGTCTATCCATTAAATTAAATAAATTAAAACCTTATTTTATTTAATCTAACACCATCTCTTTTAATTAAATAAATCAAAATCCTTATTTAATTAATCTCTTATCATGTTCCTCTCTTATTTGATTTAAATAAATCCATCAATTTGAGTCAAATAGGTCACATCATCTAATCTCCTATTAAATTAATTAGCCCTTAATTAATCTAATTCTAAATCATGTCCCATCCTCTAGATTTTGCAAGTTGCACATGAAAATAGATTTAATTCATTTATTAAATCTCCATTTTCCTCACAAGGCATCTTTTGGAATATTCCCTCAAATTTGAATTCAAAAATTCCAAGTCAACATGTACATCCAACAAGGCAATAACTTCATCTTTCATGTCCTTTGTCTTGATCCAAGTGAAATTTATTGCATTTTTCTTCTCTCTTGCAAATCATTTCAGCAAATTTGAAATTCAAAAATATGCATTTATTGGCACAATTCTCAAATCTTGCACATCCTCCATCCAGTCATAGATTGACAAGTGACATCATGCCATTGGATAAATGTTAGTCCCACATTGCTAAAATTTGGACATTCATCCATCTTGGGATTCTATAAATAAAGTGCTCATATCCTTATTTGATCATCCACAAATTAGGCAAAGTTATTATGCTAAAATATTTAGCCATTTCCATCCATCACCATTGAGTTCTTAGTTAGGTTTTTGCAGATTTTTGGCTTGGATGTCTCATCCTTCATCAACAAAGTGGATTAATCATCATCAACATATCAAGCTTGCATCATAGGAATTGGGAAAGGGCCAATTTTCACATCAAATTGGCACCAATTCCCCCATAGGATCATGTGCTTGCTATTCTAATTAGGATTGAATCTATATTTTCTTGTTCCATTATGTTTTTCATTGTTTTCTTTCCAAATTTGAAATTTGTAAATGGATTTCATGGGGAATCCTTGTTCATGCCTTCAATATATAACTTAAAGTGTTTGTTCTCTTAATTTTGTAGATATTAGGATTAGGGTCCGCACAATATCCAAATCAAGGGATGGTGCACAAATTTGGTCACACTTTTGTGGCCAAATGGGAAAAAATGGGGAAACACATAACGTGCTCGCGTTATGTGCTTTTAAAAGAAAAGAAAAAAAGTGAAATGTGTACCATTTTCTTTTCACTTTTTCTCAACTCTGCCATGGCCAAAAACCCTCATTTTCGTGCTCGCGTTCTAGGAGGAAGGACTTCTGCAAATTTCATCAAGAACAGTTGGATTTTTTCTACAAATATGATGCCACAATGACAAAGAGATGTAGGAGGTAAGTATTGTTTACTATTTGTTTTGAATTTGTTAGTTTGAAATTGATTTTGTTTGTTTTAGGTTAGATTTGATTGTTTTTTTTTAAATCTATAGGAAATCCTACAAATCCTCAACAAGAAGAGGAGATAAATCCTCAACAGCAAAATCCTCAACAAAAACAACCTTCCCCACCATTCTCTCATTTCCCTCCTAGCACTCAAGAAAATTTGAGGAGTGAAATTGAGAACAATAGAAAATAACTTGAAGATCTTATCAGTAGGTTGAGTGAACCAAATGCTTCAACCACAGAAAGAATGCTTCTAGAAAATTTATTGAAAGACATGTTAAAAAATGTAGATGCAATCACCCAACAAATATCTAGATGGCAAGATAGGAAGCAAACAGCTAGGGTATATTATGTAGACAAATTATCATATAAACAAGTAAAAGATTTAAAAATTACTAAAGGTTATTTGTGCTCTCTATTCACTAACCCTACAACAAATCAAAATCTTACCCTCAATGCAAAGAGGTTTCCTATTCATTGGTACCACCACCAAGAGATTAAGAACCATTTTTATGAAAGATGGTATATGGTCTTTGATCACCCACTATGAAATAATTGTGAAGTCCCCCAATATTTTCTTAGGAAACTATACAGTGAGTTTGTATTGAACCAAATCCCAAATTATTTTGATATGAGGGAGTTCCGGGGGAGAGGTGGCAGGTCAGCTCAGGATAGGCCCAGTGCACATCCAGATCCTACACAGCAAGGGAGATGACCTCTCACTAGGCTACCTCATGAGCAGATTGTGATGCCTGCCATTGTGAAGGAGAGTGCCAACATAGAGACATTGCAGGCAATCACAACTTTGACCTAGAGTGTCATCCATCACACTAGCCTATTGTACAGTGCCATTTAGGGGAGTCTTCAGGTGGTGGCCTTCAAACCCATGTGTGTCAATCTTGTGGGGTGACTTGTTCATAT
This sequence comes from Sequoia sempervirens, assembly GCA_007258455.2. Taxonomy (NCBI): domain Eukaryota; kingdom Viridiplantae; phylum Streptophyta; class Pinopsida; order Cupressales; family Cupressaceae; genus Sequoia; species Sequoia sempervirens. Next base: position 76,918 of record VDFB02335620.1, read on the forward strand.
GACCCTACTGGCACTCAAGAGGGTGCTACGTAGGATCCATATGCTACTACGTAGCCTAATCTGTATGCATCTACAGGGATGGAGAGGACGGCTGAAATTTTGCATGATGCACATGGCACTGATACTCAGGTAAAATTCAGCATGTTCATTGAATTTAATTTATTAAATTTCAATTATGAAATGCAAGATTAACTAATTTAGTTTTATTATTTTAATAAATTTGTAGGGTCACAATGTAGAGACTAGATACACCAGTCATCCACCTACTTAGTTTTGCAGTACACCTATAGGTGGGGTATGTAAAGTTAATAAACAATTATAAATTTATTACATGTGTTAATAGCATTTTCTTACGAATGGTATTTTAATATGTGATTTTGGATGTTGAATAGGGAACTATTGGAGGTTTCAAGGAAACACCTCCGAGTGCCAGTAGATTTGATCAAACGTTCACAGAGGTAATATAGAATTTAAAGAGAATTTAAGTAATGAATTCTAATTTTAATATATTTGTGTAGTTTATATTCATATTGTTGACCTTACATTGCATTACAAAGATCATTCAAAATCAAAGCATTACTTCAAATTTGATAACTAATAATCAGTCTAAATATATATGTTTAATACTTGTACTAAAAAATTTGTTCATTAAGTCTCATACATTATAAGTTATCACATGGATCACTATTGTAACTTTTTGTCATTGAATAATTTGTTGTTTTATTTTTAGTTGTTGGTGACAGAAACACTGCCAAACATTACGAGGGCAATGGATATTGGTGTTTCCTCCACTATACAATCCTCAATGGCTTTGATAGGGGAGGTATGAGGATAATTACTAAATTTCAATTTACATTCATTGTTATAGATGAACTAGTTCTAGTGAAAAATCAAACCATTATTGATTCATAGTTTAATTCCTATTTAGATGGTTTATACAGGGCTTGAGCATGCTTGAGCATTGGCGTGCAAATATTTCCATCGAGGAGAGTGATCATGAGATGGCCGTAAGTGATTATTTTGTTAAATATATTAATTTTTATAATATAATTTCTATATATTAATATCTTTACTTCTTATTGTAATAGTTGAAACTTCACCAGAAACTAAACACTAGGAGGAGCAGCAGGAGCACTCCTTGAGCATAGCAGAAATGGGCGACAGACTTATTGCCATCGAATCGCCTGGCAAAGGGAAAGAAAATTGTATTTGAACTAGAGCATGGAGAGGAATTAATTTTGAATGCACAGAGCCCTTTGTTGTATGCCTACATGGCAATTTTGTACATATTTTGTATTAGATATATTTGACATTGAATGCCTATATGGCATTCTCATAAGCCTATATGGCTATTGTGTAACTATACTTTTTTCTTATATTGACATATATTGATGTATGCGTACATGGCTATTTGCTTAATACAAATCTTTTTATCGATGGTGTCCATATTTGCAAATTATAAATTCATGGTTCAATAGATATGAGTTACATGTATTCAAGTGTATACTTTACAACTTACACACATATATTTTTTGAATTACGTGTGAACATTGAAAAGTGTGAAAATTTATGTGTTTGGAAGTCAAATGTAAGCCAATTTTGCAATTCTCAGTTCTAGCATACTCGATCTTATGGACTTATTCCTTCCTAGCACATATTGTGAATATTTCTCATTTGGTATAGAAGATAGATTCCTCATTTTTGAACTACTCATAGCAAAGAGATTCACAATAAGACTTTAGCATTGGAACACAACTCCATACTTCTCTTGTCTAGACCATAAAGGATTGAAAATTATTAATTTGATGCAATGATGGTCGTGAGATGGGAATTTATATAACCATGCCTATTTTGAAACTTCACATCTAATACTGCATCAAAAAGAACTTAAGAAGTGTTGCATAAGAGTGTTAGGTTTGATAGGCCTTCTCTTCCATAAGGGAGGAGAGCCTACATCTTGAATTTTGAACAAAATTTTAAGAATCAAACATTTTACCTAAAAGCTTCAAACCTAGATGACATATTTGGCATTTCTATCTTGAAAATTATCAATGCATTCAAACTCTAAAGGAGATTCTCCCTAAAAAGAAAACTTTACCCTTTTACCCAAGGAAAGAAATTGTAACAAGTTGCATGTGATTTATCTTATTTCTTTCTCACAGTTCCTAGTCAATCATTCATGGCTTAGGATAGTTCCGTTCCAAGGCAAGGACACCCAAAAAATCACTGAGATTCTTCTACAATATGCAAGAAAAAGGTTTTGGCTCTTTCACAATGTAAATAATTATGTAACACTGTTTTCTTGTTTTCCTTCCACACAAAAAAATGTTCACACTTTTCAGATTGATCAATGATCAATAATGGCTAATTGTAAACACTTGACATTTTTATGTTTGAACTGTAATATATAATTTTGTATCATGACATTCGAGTAGATCACTAATATTTTAATATTTCACAATGAAAGTGGTGGTGTATTTTTGCTATGTTATTTTACTATTAATATGGTGGTGTATTCTAAACTTGATTACTGATGCAAATATGTATATATATCTAATCTTTATATGTTTTTGTATGACCGAACCCAAACCCAAAAAAAAATTCCCAAACCGATGAACTGGGTTCTTGAACCCGATCCCGAACCCAAAAATGAACCAGTAACTTAGTAAAAAATAGATTTTTGTAGTTTATATTCATAACGTTGATTACATTGCATTGCACATCTTTCAAACTTAAAGCATTGCTTCACGTTTCATATAACTAATAACTAGATGTTGATAGATGACAAAATTTCAATTACAATATAGTTTTTACAAAGTCAACCTAACCAGTTATGCAATTACTTCACATTTCATAACAAATAACTAGGAGTAGCTATTGATTGCATTTGGTTGTCATGGCATTCTATGAGACCACATTTCTCTGAGACATTTTTTCAAATAGTTCACTACCTTGTCTATACTACCACATTTTTCATACATGTATACCAAAGCATTTTGTCAAATAGTTCAAGTGTTTCCTTGTTGCTATGGCTAAAAGCCTAAAACAAGTGCTTTTGAACAAGCTATGGATGCTTGGAAAAAATCTATCAAAAGCATAATAGTAAGCAATATCATAGACAAGGCAGTGAACTCTTTGAAAACATGCCTCAAAGAAATGAGGTCTCATGACCTGATGGAATACCATGACAATCAAAGCATTGATTGTCATGGTATTCCATCAGGTTATGAGACCTCATTTCTTTGAGGCATTTTTTCAAAGAGTTCACTGCCTTGTCTATGCTAACACATTTTTCATACATGTCTATCAAAGCATTTAGCCAAACAATTCATTGCCTTGCTGCTCTGGCTAAAATCCTAAAACAAGTGCTTTTGAACAAGCTATGGATGCTTAGAAAAAATCTATCATAGCATAATAGTAAGCAATAGCATAGACAAGGGAATGAACTGTTTGAAAAAAATTCCTCAAAGAAATGTGGTCTCATGGTGGTGGAATGCCATGACAAGCAAATTGTTGTGGATTTTCATGGCATTCCATCACCATGAGACTGCATTTCTTTGAGGCATGTTTTCAAATAGTTCATTTCCTTTTCTATGCTACTACATTTATCATACATGTTTACCAAAGCATTTTATTAAATAGTTTTCTTCCTTGTTGCTATGGCTAAAAGCCTAAAATAGGTGCTTCCAAAAAAGCTATAGATGCTTGTGGAAAAAATCTATCAAAGTATACTAATAAGCAATAGCATAGAAAAGGTAGCAAACTATTTGAAGAAAGCCTCAAAGAAATGTGGTCTCAATGGTGATTGAATGCTATGACAATCCATAACAATTTCCTTATCATGGCATTCATCATGCCATCCCATCACCATGAGACCTCATTTCTTTGAGGCATTTATTCAAAGAGTTCACTGCCTTGTCTATGCTAACACATTTTTCCTACATGTCCATCAAAGCATTTAGCCAAATAGTTCATTGCCTTGCTGCTATGGCTAAAAGCCTAAAAGAGGTGCTTTCGAACAAGCTATGGATGCTTAGAAAAAATCTATCATAGCATAATAGTAAGCAATAGCATAGACAAGGGAATGAACTATTTGAAAAAAATCCCTCAAAGAAATGTGCTCTCATGGTGGTGGAATGCCATGATAAGAAAATTGTTGTGGATTGTCATGGCATTCCATCACCATGAGACTACATTTCTTTGAGGCATTTGTTCAAAAAGTTTGTTGCCTTGTCTATGCTACTATATTTATCATACATGTTTACCAAAGCATTTTATCAAACTGTTCGCTTCCTTGTTGCTATGGCTAAAATCCTAAAATATGTGCTTCCAAAAAAGCTATGGATGCTCATGGAAAAAATCTATCAAAGCATACTAATAAGAAATAGCATAGAAAAGGTAGCAAACAATTTGAAAAAAATCCTCAAAAAAATGTGGTCTCAATGGTGATGGAATGCTATGACAATCCATAGCAATTTTCTTGTCATGGCATTCGTCATGCCATCCCATCACCATGAGACCTCATTTCTTTGAGGCATTTTTTCAAAGAGTTCACTGCCTTGTCTATGTTAACAAATTTTCATACATGTCTATCAAAGAATTTAGCCAAATAGTTCATTGCCTTGCTGCTATGGCTAAAAGCCTAAAATAGGTGCTTTCGAACAAGCTATGGATGCTTAGAAAAAATCTATCATAGCATAATAGTAAGCAATAGCATAGACAAGGGAATGAACTGTTTGAAAAAAATGCCTCAAAGAAATGTGGTCTCATGGTGGTGGAATGCCATGATGGTGCAGGAGCACCCAAGCTCCTTGAAGATCATTTGGAGATTCAGGAGATGGAAGGGGTCTTGAAGGCCTACAAACCTTTCTAGAGCATCAATTATAGCATTTTGAAGCCTATAATGGCATTTGGCATGGATGAGTGTAACAGGAAGATCAAAAGTCCTAAGGGTCCTAATAAGGACCATAGGACCAAATTGACTTGTAAATGGAACAATGATGTTCTAGGAGTTTAAATAGGTATATGATGTTTTAATTAGGTTAAATAAGCTTGAATGATGATATGTAATAGTTTTGGAATATTTATAGTTAATAGGAGTTAATAAATTGCAATGTTGGAAATTCAAAATTTTGAAATCCAACTTTGGGTGGAAAAGTGAGTTTTAGGAGTTTTAATCACAATAATGTAATAAAATAAATTCTAATTGGTTGGGACAATTGTACAATGAGTCTATAAGCCTGTAGAAAGAATTTGTATGGAGGGTTGGTTGATATTGCAAGTGTTGTACGGACTGCTACAAAAAATCAATAAAAACTTCAATCTTTTTGCATTTTCTTGAGGTTTTTTTATGAATCTCTGATTCCTTTTGGTGTCATGCTCATTTGGATGGTTTAAGAACTTGTATTTACATGAATTTAACCTTTTGAATGACCTGAATAATGTTGGGAATGAGTTTCTTGTGTTATATTGTTGACTATCCTCAAAAAGTACAGATTTTTCACTCATTTTGAGAGTCTTCATGAATAAATGATCCATTTCATGGGAGAGTGTGACTGAAAACTTGTGAAATGGATCATATCTAAATTTCATTATACAGATCTAACAATTTATTGTGTAGGAAAGAGTGATTCTTGGGTGTACATTGAGTTTTAGCAAGGAAAAGGGCATGAAAATGGTGCCTAAAGTGTAGCAGCAGGAGATCTACCTTAATAAGGGGTATATTTCTGAGTTGAAGGTGTTTATATATGTTTAGTTATTGGTGAAAATTCCAAGAGAAGGTTTTGGAAGTGTTGGGAAAGCTAATTTTCAAGAGGCCCTAGTTTTGGAGCAATTTATTGAGGGTTTTGTGATTTAGGGTGTTGAGGGTGTCCAAGAAGACTAATACCTTGAAAATATTTTATTCGGAATATTTTAAAACACTTTTGAAAGTTTCATAGTCAGGGGATAAGTTTAGAGAAGGGGTTGCTTTGAAAAAGTGGGCTAATTAGGCCTTAAATTTGAGGAAATAGCAGATTTTGGTAGGTTTGATATATAACAAGTGCCATAAATGATTTGATATGTTGTGTATCATCATGAATCACATATGAATCAATCATTATATTGAGGATTCCTTTGGGGAAGTTGAGTAAAAAGTCAAAAGACCATCGCTAGAAGACTCGTTGGGCTAGAAGCCTAGTCAAGGTGCGAAAAGTGAGTTTTGTCTAAGACAGAGGTTTGGGGCTTTGAAACCATTCAAGACAAGTTTTTTTGAGTTCCTTGAGATCACTCCAAGATTTTGGGTCAATTAGGAAAGCATCTAAGTTATAAGTGCACTATTGAGGCTTGTCTCCATTAGGGTGCCTGGAAGAGTGTTTGAGATTGCATCATTGTAATCCTTGAAACTTTGAGTTTTGACTAAAGTCCCATCCCCTCTACATCACATGACAAGCAAATTGTTGTGGATTTTCATGGCATTCCATCACCATGAGACCACATTTCTTTGAGGCATTTTTTCAAATAGTTCACTACCTTCTCTATGCTAGTACATTTATCATATATGTTTACCAAAGCATTCTATCAAACAGTTCACTTCCTTGTTGCTATCACTAAAAGCCTAAAATAGGTGCTTCCAAAAAAGCTATGCATGCTTGGAAAAAATCTATCAAAGCATACTAATAAGAAATAGCATAGAAAAGACAGCAAACTATTTGAAAAAAAAGCCTCAAAGAAATGTGGTCTCAATGGTGATGGAATGCCATGACAATCCACAACAATTTTCTTGTCATGGAATTCGTCATACCATTCCATCACCATGAGACCACATTTCTTTGAGGCATTTTTTCAAAGAGTTCACTACCTTTTCTATGCTTTTATGAATAGAATTTATTGAAATTCAAGATCCTTTTATAATTTCTACGTCATAGGTGCTCATGATAAGGTTAATTTCAATTGAATAACTTGAAATTTCCTCATCAAGCTTCGGACGCACTTTTATAATGGCTTAAAATTATAATTGAGATTTTTCCAGATCATCAAAATAAGGATGTCACATTGCTTTTCTGCTTGAAATTCTCTTGGATGGCTCATAAATCTGCATTTTATGCAAGGGAACACCAATCAATGTTTGCCTAGTTACATATAGATACATAAAGTAAAATAATATGATACCATTGGCATCAACCAAACTGACATGGATACACGTATAAATTAACAAGAATCATTTTGCATATACTTACAAATTAATCCAATGAACCATCTAGGTCTACTCTACTCTTTATTGTGTCAAGTATTGCCTCATGGTCAGACTCACGGACCTTCCACAAGGTCTTGTTCAAATTTCTACCCCCATATTTGCTCAAACGAACATTGGATTCCATGACAAGGTTTAAGTAATGAAGAATCTTACGATGCCTATCAAATTCCTAAAACAACCAATGTTTAACACTCTTATGTGGGTACCTTCTCAGCCACCTTCTCAGACATATTTTTCCAACATAGGAGGGAGAGGGTTGAGAGAGAGAGAGAGCGAGAGGGGGTAGGAGGGAGAGAGTTGAGAGGGAGACAGAGACGTAATAGAGGGAGAGGGGGTAGGAGGGAGAGGGTTGAGAGAGAGAGACCTAACAGAGGGAGAGGGGGTAGGAGGGGGAAGGTTGAGAGAGAGAGAGAGACCTAAGAGAGAGAGAGTGGGTAGGAAGGATAGGGTTGAGAGAGAGAGAGACCTAATAAAGGGAGAGGGGGTAGGAGGGAGAGGGTTAAGAGAGAGAGTGACCTAAGAGAGGGAGAGTAAGTAGGAGGGAGAGGGGGTAGGATGGAAAGGGTTGAGAGGGAGAGAGAGATACCTAAAAGAGGGAGAGGGGGTAGGAGGGAGAGGGTTGAGAGAGAGAGACCAAAGAGAGGGAGAGCGAGTAGGAGGGAGAGGGTTGAGAGGGAGAGAGAGATACCTAACAGACAGGCAGGTGGTAGGAGGGAGAGGGTTGAGAGAGAGAGACCTAAGAAAGGGAGAGTCGGTAGGAGGGAGAGGTTTGAGAGAGAGAGATAGAGACCTAACAAAGGGAGAGGAGGTAAGAGGGAGAGGGTTGAGAGAGAGAGAGATCTAACATAGGGAGAGGGGGTAGGAGGGAGAGGGTTGAGAGAGAGAACTAAGAGAGGGAGAGTGAGGAGGGAGAGGTTTGAGAGAGAGATATACATAATAGAGGGAGATGGGATAGGAGGGAGAGGCTTCAGAGAGAGAGACCTAAGAGAGGGAGAGTGAGTAGGACAAAGAGGGGGTAGGTAGGAGAGGGTTGAGAGGGAGAGAGAGATACCTAACAGAGGGAGATCGGGTACGAGGGAGAGGGTTGAGAGAGAGAGAAACCTAAGACAGGGAGAGTGGGTAGGAGGGAGAGGTTTGAGAGAGAGAGACCTAACAAGGGGAGAGGGGGTAGGAGAAAGAGGGTTGAGATAGGGAGAGAGAGGGAGGGGGGGTAGGAGGGAGAGGGTTGAGAGGGAGAGAGAGACCTAACAAAGGGAGAGGGGGGAGGAGGGAGAGGGTTAAGAGAGAGAGAGAGACATAATAAATGGAGAGGGGGTAGGAGGGGGAGGGTTGAGAGAGAGAGAGAGACCTAAGAGGAGGGAGAGTGGGTAGGAGGGAGAGGGTTGAGAGACAGACAGAGAGACCTAACAAAGGGAGAGGTGGTAGGAGGGAGAGGGTTGAGAGAGAGAGATACCTAAGAGAGGGAAAGCAAGTAGGAGGGAGAGGGGGTAAGACGGAGAGGGTTGAGAGGGAGAGAGATACCTAACAAAGGGAGAGGGGGTAGGACAGATAGGGTTGAGAGAGAGAGACCTAAGAGAGGGAGAGTGGGTAGGAGGGAGAGGTTTGAGAGAGAGAGAGAGATAACAAAGGGAGAGGGTTGAGAGAGAGAGAGAGATCTAGCATAGGGAGAGGGGGTAGAAGGGAGAGGGATGAGAGAGAGACCTAAGAGAGGGAGAGTGAGTAGGAGGGAGAGGTTTGAGAGAGAGATATACATAACAGAGGGAGATGGGATAGGAGGGAGAGGCTTGAGAGAGAGAGACCTAAGAGAGGGAGAG